>JALLBA010000344.1:0-20073 GCA_036939675.1 Cyclostephanos invisitatus
GCACATCCTTACTCGTCGTGCTGCATCTCTAGTCTGGGAAAAAGGGCTTAAGGCACTTAAGGCAAGTTCTGATCATTTTTTAATGATGGCACTTCTATCTTAGTAGACTAGAATACTCAGAAATGATAACAAACCATCATCAGATCACCACAGGTTACATACTACCAAAAAACCGGCAAAATCCAAGTATGCCAAGCACAAATCCACGAACGTTAGTTTGAAAATGCCCAACGGGCGGGTTCTGGTCATCATTTGTTTTCAACGAAACTCCAGTACTTTCATATTCGCACCTGTAGAGTATCGTACAGCAGTTCATAACACTCACAAGCAAGATCTGGACTATTTTGAAAAAAAAAACATTTTTTGGGCCAGACCCCCATAACATGGTATCGTTATGCCACTTCCCACCTTCCCTTGTTCTTGTCCCTCCTCCCCCACTACCACCAACCCCAGAAAAGGTCGGGACGAATGATTTGTGGCACAAGTCCGTGTATGGTAGTCTCCCAATGCTCTTCTTGTCCTCCAAGGGCGTGCGTGCATCCGATCCGATGTATGTGATTCCCCTCTCTTCTCTTCCTCCCCCAAGAAGGGGTTTCTGTTATGGTGAGGTTATGGGGGGGACTTGCACGAGGCCGGTGCGTGCCACGTTGGAGTATTTTTTTCGGAACGATGGACAGACATCCCTATGCTCCTCCTGCAACGCCGCACATGTTTAGATAGAGAAGACAAGGGCGGGGAGGATGGAAGAGAGACCACGACCATCACGAACAAACCAACGCCCCCGACCTTACGCATCAGTCGTGATCCTCTAGCGCCCTGCCCTCCCGTAGCCTCTCTCATCAACCTCACTCGATATATCTCTCGATACGAAGCAAGGAGAAAGGAAGATTTTAGCATGAACGATGATGACCATGCACCGAAGCCAACGCCGCCAACGCCACCGGCGGCAGGAGCCCATCCCACCGAGATGGCGGACGAGTCGACCGCGATGATATACGATATGGACTACGATGCGGACATTATCGAGCGATATATTCGCTCCTATAGGACGAATGGCCGGGTCGACGGTCCCGCTAATGGCGAAGTCATCGACGGGTGCGACTCCGCCGATCCGAAAATGATATCATCGAAGAGTTCCAGGCAGAAGAGGAAGAAGGACGTATCTCCATTGGCACTGGAAACGCGCCGGACCATACAGCTGTGCTGTCGGGATAACGACCTGCCGCTGGCGCTTCGGACGTATCGCAATGCGCTGACCAATCTGATACGTTTGGAGGCACAGGTGTTTTACCAACTGTTGAATCTTTGCGAGGGGACATTCGCCGAAAGGACGGGGGTGCACGTGGGCACTCCCAGGAATAATGCCAAGAAGTGCGATACGATGGATGACGTCGAGGGGGGGGGTGGCGGTGGCGGCAAACGTATTCCCCCGAGCGGAGGAGCGATGACGATTATATCACTCGAACGACGACTGTATCACGCCGATCATATACATCGTCTACTTTCCTCGCTGAACATACCATTGATCGAGCAGGCTTATACGGCATTAATACGACTTTCCTCGCGAGTTGGAGACTTCGATCGCGCCGAGGGGTATTTGAACGAGGCGGAACGCACCCAACAGTGCAAGGTGAAATTGAGGACGTATTCGAGCCTATTGCGGGCGTATTGCGGCGAAATGGGCGCATGCAACGAGGTGGATGGCGGGAATTGTATAGGCGTCGAACTTCAGTCGGTACCGACCAAAGAGGGGCTAATTAAGGCATTGCAGCTGTGGAAGCGCATGCACGACAATAGCGGAGGTATGTCCACCGGTCATCCGAATCACTCCAATACGAAAGTTGGCGAAAATCAAAACAACAACAACAACAACAACAACAACAACAACAACAACAACAACAACAGAGCACTCTTTGGAGAGGGAATCTCACCGAAAATTACGCTCACGGAGTGCGAATATTCAGCCATCATCACCGCTGCTACAGAGCTCAGCGATGCTCCCGTTATGGAATGGCTCCTTGGCGATGTTGCTGATTCCGTACTTATTCCCGGTTTGAATACTACTCGAGTAATACTACAGTGGTTCCGTTCCAATTCATCCATGACTAGGAAACGTGGAAATTCATCCGCCCTGGAGCATGTTACGCTGCCCCGTCGTCGCGAAGGTTCGTGTTTCGATTCAGTGACGAACGGTCAAGGATGGGTCATCTATCCCAATTCCACGGTAGACGTAACAACCGGCGAATTGTCACTGGGTCCGTCTGAATCCACGAGCGAACGTGAAACCTATAGCGACGACGCGAAGTATCGATATCGGCTCAAACCGGTCGAATTATCCGTCGCGGCTTGGACGGATATGAGGAATATGAACGAATCGATCGTACTGGAGGGTCAGGTGGAGGGAAACGTCAGTCAATACCAGGGTGGGGGCAAGGGAAAGAAGCGCGCACGCGGCAGCGACGGAAATAACGGCAACGGTCAAATGAATCCAAGACACGGCAATGGCAGTTTGAACAGCTCGCAGTGGAGAAGTGGTGCTTGGAGGCAGTTCGAGAACTTCATTCGAGAGCATCCGCGGTACGATGTTGTTATTGACGGAGCCAATGTGGGGTACTTCGAGCAAAATTTCGTAAACGCGCCGAGGCACATCGATTACAAGCAAATCGATTGGCTGCTCCGTCACGTGTTGGAGCGGCAGTTGTCCTCGCGACAAGATGACCAACGACCGCACGTAATCCTGTTCCTGCACGAGCGGCATTTTTCGCACAAACTAGCCCCAGACTGGGCGAATCGAATAATACAATCGTGGGACGGCAACGAACCTCCTTACGATCGACTTACCGTTTACCGCACGCCCGTGGGAATGAACGATGATTGGTTCTGGATGCATGCCGCCTTGATTAATGGTGGCAACGAGGGCGTTCCGCCCGTTTTAGTCATCACGAACGACGAAATGAGGGATCACCATTTTCAAATGCTCGCGCAGGGGTCATTCCTGCGGTGGAAAGAACGCCATCAGGTCCGTTTCGACTTCGGTCCGTGGAACAAGGAGCTTGGAAGGCGTGACGTGTTCTTACAATACCCGAATAGTTACAGCAGGCGTATTCAGCATGTGGAGTGTGATGGCCTTGAGGGGGCCGATGCCTTCGTTATACCTCTGCCGAAGAAGGGAGACGAACGAAGGTTTGCAGATGGCCTTCATGTGGCAGACGAGGGCGTCTCGGATCTAGAGATGTACGTTGTCATTCGAAGAGGTCGCCGTCGAGTCGAAACGTTGGATTCGGATAATACTGACTGTCTTAGTTAAGAATAATAATTGAATGCTGAATTCTTTAAATCTCCTTCTATGGCGGAACACGATTCTGTTCATGGTAGGAACAGAGAGAAAATCATCCTTGGAGCATCAATCTGACAAGTCGTATTAAACCATGCTGAACCGCATCTTGCAGGTCAGTAAATTGACGCTACATTGCTCGTGAAGTAAAAAGGCCGTCAGCTTGGCATGAAAAATCGTTCCGCAAATTGCATATTATCTTTCTTATTCGTCCTTTCGACTCTTCAAACCAAAACTGTATCTCACTCAAACCGATGACATCCACACTAGTGCTATATAGAGACCCAAACCTTGGAATGCGAGCGCAACCATAGCAAATTGAACGCCCACACATCTTGGGAGACAGCATGGAATCATTTTATGGCAGGCTGTGTTGGGATATATCCGTTGACAGACAAACATATGAAATATGTTAGGTGAAATATGTTAGGTGAAATATGGTAGGTGAAATATGTTGGGATCTGACAGTAATCAGAACTTTATCTCACCATGTGCGTCAGAGCCTTCGACTGTCCTTGTGATCAAATCGTCATAGATGTCGAAGATTGAAAACGAACCAATAAACACACCGTAGAAGAGGGTCAAATATTGAACGAAAGGGGTGATAACCAATTGATCAATCACGATAAATACAACAGTGATCAGAATGAATCCAAGATTGAGAAAAACCATCGTTTTGTTCGGTGAAAACTTCAGAGAGATGGCCATTGCCAAACAAAAGAGTATTGCTGCCGCCAAACTAGCCCATCTATTTCCACTCATCACGACGAAGAATGCCCCCCAAAAGCTTCCCCCAATATAGCCTGTGCCGAACGTGAATTCGGGTACGGGGGAGGGAGTCAGACCTACGTGTACGAGCGGGTAATCGAAAGCTGTTGCAATCAGAAGACGAAAAAATACCTGCGGGAATGATGAACCAACGCCAGCCACCGATGTATTTCGTCACACCTCCCTCGTTTCTCTGAACCTCGATCCCCATCACTTTTCCACCGGTCATCCAGCAAGCAGTGGCGTGTCCAAACTCTGTATGTCAAAGTCGATGAATAGATAACCAGAGACGGAGTAAAAGAAATTAAGAGTGAACATCAATTCGATATCATGGAGAGATTCGCAATGAAAAAGAAGAAAACATACCATGAACAAACACTGCAATTAGTTTCAATGGCTTCATGAGGAAGGTGTTCCACAAGATACATATGACGACGAGATAACCAGCCATGAAGCACAGAAAGGCGATTTCATACGTGCCACAACAGTTGCTGAGCTTCCAGTCGATGCCACTGGCGTTCGTCTCATCGACGGCGACGGTGGTTTCCTCGAAGAGCCATGCTGCCGCGGGGCGGTCAGCTTCCGAATCCGTGTCGGAAGTAGAATAATATGGATCGGATAGGTCCAGTGCAGGATACTGACGAAGAAAGCCCATCTTTGCTCTGCTGATAATTAGGCCGGAGCGAGTACCGACGATCGTGTTTGGTGCACTAGGTTGGTAGGCGGAAGATGGAGCCCTGTCGCATCAACGAAGGACAATACAACTATGCCCAACCGTCATGTGGAAACTGAAACAATACACAATACTCTAATGACAAAAGAAAAAATGCGACATAAAGATTCCCTGGACTTACGACGGTACTGTATGTATTAACTTAAAACGGGGGAAGAGAACGCCGCCCCCTTTTCCTTTCTCTTCTCCATCGAAAAGTAAAACGCGTCCAACATGACCGAAAATCTTGGACTCCAGGCCGCGGCAATCGTCGACGAGAAGATTCGAGAATATCGATCCCTGCAGGAGGAGCTGAACGCTCACCGCTTCGATTTGGGGACCTTGACGGCCCAGAGGAACGAGAACGAGTTGGTCAAGCAGGTGCGTGCGGATGGACGCGCGCAGCGTGGACATCGAGTTGCCTGTTTTTTTTGGTTTCGTCCGAGTGTCCTCGTCGGTATTCGGTCTTGCGCCTGACCATGGCGGCAACATATCTCTGTTTTTCTCGCCCCAGCCGTGATTAGTCGCGGCAATATTATACCCCATACGCTAATGCAGCGCTCACGTCCGCTCTGTCCCCCGTCCACCGGCAGGAGCTAGACGTGTGCGGTCAGGAGGCATCGGAGGGATCTGATTCCGTCATTTACAAGCAGGTGGGCCCGGTCTTGATAAAGAACGATCTGGACGAGGCGAGGGATACAGTCGATAAGAGATTGGAATTTATTTCCGGAGAAATGTGAGTTTGTGTGTGCAGTTACATGTTTGTTGCCATCCAACCCCCCACTCCACTACGAGAGCGTCCACTTTCCTCTTTTGTACGATAAATGACTCATATTGTCATATTTGATCCGTGACGATCAACGCTGCAGAAAAAAGATGGAGTCGACGATAGCCAAGAAAGAGGAGCAATCTCAACAACTGGCAATGACGGTCCAGGAAATGCAAGGCGCTATGCAAAAAGCGGCGGTGGAGGCTGCCAAGGCGGCCGCTATGCAGGCCGCTTAGAATGACGGATGATACATCGATCCAAGGATGAGAAACACGACGCATCGATTTGTGAGACGTTGCGAATTCACCACCACACATTCAATAAGATTTGCGGTGTCATTGCATAGATGCTAAAAGATTGGAATATTCATTACATGGCTAATCTTTACACTCTATCTGGACGCGAAGGATTTTATCTTTCTTCTTCAATTGTCTATCGTACCAGCACATCCAAACGCAACAACCCCTCGGGACGATCGGTGCATTGGCCCTCCAACTCCCTCAACAGTACGTCCCAACTGGCATTCCTCTTGGACGCGACATCGACGTCGTAACACGACATGAGGATGGATTTGATGTGATCCCTGGTAAAGACGCGCTTCCGCCTTTCCCCCGTCCTGTACATCCAAATCGCCTCCGGTAGGAGTGATCGCATTCTCTCTCGCTCGTTCGCCCCTTCTATCGACGTCATCCGCGCCTGGATCAATCCCCTGATCTCGATGAGATCGTTTGCGATTTCCCTAACCTGCTCCGTCGTCAGATCCCCTCCAGTCCCCCTCCTCCCCGATCCCCTCTCGACGATGTCGTCTCCCCGATCATCATCGACGTCTAGTCCGCCTCCCATATCGTCCATTTCCCGTCGTCGTCGTCTCCTCATCAAATTATCGATCATGCCGAGCAATTCCTCAGGTCGGAACGGTTTCGGTAAGTATCCGTGGGCGCCGGCATCGTAACCGACGATGCGATCGGATACCATCGCCCTTGCGGTGAGCAATATCACGGGCACGTCACGGAGCGCGTTCGGTCGACGTTGCAATCGCCGTCGTCGTGCATTCCCAACTCGGGCGGCATCTCCCACCACCGGCGACGTAGCATCCGAACGATTTTGCGATGGCCGGGCAGTACGATCGTATTCGGATAAGTACGATATGCAGTCGTGGATCGCGTCCATATACTGCACGGCCTGATCGGCGGGGGTGATTATTTTTCTCGTCGATGCACCCCCTCCCCCTCCACCCCCCCTCTTGCCGTCGAAGATCGTCGTCGGGAGGTCGTAATCGTCCTTACCGTCGTAACTTTCGCCCACCACGTAGTCGTCATCGTCGTCGTAAATCCCGTCCTTTCGCGGTCTTCCCCTCCTTCTTCTCCTTCCCCTCCTCCGCCTCGTCGACGACGACGACGAATACGACGACTCATTTTCCGTGGTACCAGCCGTAAGGGGAGTGGCACTAATGGGAGGAATGGGGCGACTCGTGCGCATCAGCCTGAGTAGATCGATGCCATCGATGCCACCCGGCATGCGAATGTCAGATATGACGCAGTCCGGCAAACGCCACATTACGTCGTACGCATCATCGTCGTCGGATTCGTCCCGAACGTCGTCCACTTTCCGGCCCATCCAGGGGGGTGGCGACGTATTCATCGCACGACCGGTCGCGTCGTCGTTTTCGTCGTCCCCTCCCCCCAACAGCGACCACGAGCAACTGACGAGGCACGTTTCGAGGAAGGACATCGGACCGTCGCATGCGGTGACGGTGGTATATCCCGCCGAGTGCAGATAATCGCCGACGGCCAAACGTATCGACGGCTCGTCGTCTATTAGCACTATCCAGAATTCCGACCTACCCTCGATCGAATTCCCCGATGTCGTCGTCGTGATGTCCGCCTCGTCATCGAAATGGGATGGGAGGAGACCGGCAACATCGTCGTCGACGTCGACGATCCCGAGGTCGACGTACGTCCCCGCTCCCAGGACGATGCGATTCGGTGGACGGATGCGGGGTGGGAGGGGGGGGGGGAAGTGGTAGCGGGGGACGAGGAATGCCGCATCGGCCGCGGGTAGGCGGGGATGCGCGACGACCCCGCCGGATGGCATATGTATATATCGGGACGACGAACTAATGACACGACGGCGGGGGGAGGGATGGAGATTCCCCCGATATATTGGCCGGGGCGATGATGGTCGGTTGATGGCGGTGATATCGATCCGACGTGACATCGACATCCCAATCTTTTGAGTCGCGAGTCATGGTCGCGAGTCGCGTTCTAACAACAACAAAAGCCTCTCGGCCGCGGCGCGCCAAAAAGTGAAGGCACACATATAATATCATGCCCTGTTGTTGTTCTGTCGCTCTTCCAAAATGCCAACGAAGTTCCAGCAGCAAAAGAACACAATCGAGGGCAGCAATATTATCTTCTCTCAACGATATTATTGTTGTAGTCTCTCAGTTCAAGAGGAATCATCGACCGTTGCCACAAGAATAATAGTGCTCATATTCCGCCCGTCGGGCTTCGCGTGTTTAAATTTTCTCAACAGTTGCATTCATATTTATCATCGGCGATAAAAAAAAACATGGCGAAATTGCCTCATCGCGATAATACCGACGATGATGGTCGTAACTATGACGGGCTCGCCTTGGTCCGGCGATGGCCGGCGATCGTCCTCCCACGCGCCGTGACGGGGTATAATCCCCCGCCATTGCCGGCCCTGCCCCCGAGCGCGAATTGTCCTCCCTCCCTCGTGGAAATGTACGTATCGTCAACGACGACTGTCGTCGAGGACAAACAACCATTGGTATGCGACGTCGTGCCGCGCATACTCTCGTACTGCGACGCGAGGACACTCTCGCGGGCGTCCGGTGTCTGTAGGTCGTGGCGCATCATGGCGAATGCCGACGAGCTGTGGACGGAATTATGCAAGGAGGGTGAGTTCCGTTTGATGGCGTGTGTACCAAAAACTTTGTGACGATCGGAAGAGGTCCATGATGGTAAAACCCACATCACACATTGCTTGAATCCCAAAAGTCTTCGGGGTGGCGCCGTTCGAGCTGAATCCGCCCCCGGACCCGACGAGGATATTGTACGTTATGTCGCACATGAAGTTGAGGGAGACCCTCTCCCTCGGGAACAAGCGGCACGGCGGGTGGGGACTTCCATGCGGTCGTAATGTTGTGATTCCGACCTCGGCCTTCGGACCCTACTTCTGAAGGTGATCATGGAGTCAGATATTTGTCAGGAAGGGCGGTCGCGGCGTTTCAAGTATATTATTTGCTTTTCTCTGTGTGAATGTTCGGCGGAGCGAGGTGTGATGCCATGGTGTAAATAGTGGCGGGAAAAATGTGAAATGACGATCTTTTCGACAGTACAATCAATTAGGACACTTAAACATATTGTACATGTAATTGGACCCATGTGAGATCGCATCATTTCTTCCCGTGTTTCACAGAATATGGGACAATTTTCTGCTCATTCTTATACTATGATGCTGCTTCCAATATCCACGTTGGAAGGCTTTACTCTCCTTGGCTGTCAAATACGCCGTGGAAATAGTGCACTTCAACATACCAAACTCTCGGCCATTACGAAGGATGGGCCTTGAAATTTTCGTCTCCTGAACGGACCAATGCGCGTTCTTCGAACTCTTTCGGATGAGGCCTCCTGTCAACGATCCTGTCAACGATTCCCTTATGCTTCTACCAGAGGGCGAATTGTTACTGTTATCCACCGCGTTCAAGTTGCAGCACAAATCCTTCAAGTTAAGGGCCACGGTTCCAATAGTATCGGCGCCGTTGAAATCGTCATCCATCACTGTCATGAACAACATGGAGCCGGCGAGCGAATTCCTAGAATCTCCATCAACTTCCAAGTGAATCATTTCCTTCCAGACTGGATTCAAATTTCGCGGTATGACCCCGGTCGATTTCCAGCCATTTTTCCACAGCAAGGATTTCGGATACGACGCGAACAGGACGTATGGGTCGGACAGCTTCGGAACGGAGGATACAAACGCATGGCAAACTAGTAAGAGGCAACATTTTTCAAGTCGAACGAGAATCGTTGCGGTCACTTACACCTCCCATCGCTGTCGAGTCCATTGCGGGTAAATTAGTACATTCGATATCCGACACTAGCAGATTCAACTTCCGCTCATTGTGCTTCGCGGATTCGGTCGTAGCCATGTTCTCATGTCCAGGCAGGCTGTTGTATGCAATTTGATATTCATCGGTTTAGATGTGAGATGCGTCATGAGTATGCCCGTCCAACAACACATAATTACGCCTGCTAGCCTCTCACCCTCTGTTTGTTTTTACAATGTATCCCCCGCGGATCGGCTTGTGATCGGATGTTATGAAATCGCTACATGGTTCGTAGAGGAATGGGACCACATTCCCCGCCAATCCATCCGCCGATTTCCACAATATTCGATCGGTGTAACTGCGTGCGTGTTGGAAGCATCCGAGAACAAAAAGATAACGGAATAAATTGGAGTCCTCCCCAAAAGAAGTGAAACGAGCCGGCGCCAAATGATAAACTCTTACCTTGGCGTTCTCTTTTCGTTGTACTGATAACCCTCGCCCCTCGCAACCTTGAATGTGGGCGGGAAATTGCACGGCAGGGTGGTGAACCCAACGAGGCACTCCTTCTTCCTGAGTGCCATATTCAATTCGTCGCCGTCATTCAACGCCCCCCAGTCCTCGGCATCGACGAGTTCCTTCGCCCTATCGAAGTGGGAACCATTCGCCGCCAAGGCGTCTTCCACGATTGCATTGTTGGAGGGGGTGCTGCCATCGCCACCGTCCTTCGCGACCAACGAGACGTTGTCGAAGTTTGTGCGATAGTTCAGATCTCCGCAAACGAACATGTGGTGCGAGATGATGGAGGCATCCTGCAGGTTGTAATTGGGATCCGTCTTGGCGCCGTTTAGGATTCGGGCCATGCCGCTGTTCCTGCTGCGGTAGTAGGTCGCCCCCTCGTGGGCCGCTAAGTGAGCAGTCATAAAAGATAAGCGGGTATCCATAATATCGAGGGTTGCTATAATACCGCCCTGCATTGGACGATAGAGCGTAATCGATGGATGAGGGATTTTTGCAAAGACCCAAAGGAATCGCCACACGAGTGGACCCAACTCTTACCTTATTAGCGAACACCTTCCCGATGCCTGTATTTTCCGCGTTTACGTACACGTCAGAAATCTCCCCCATCAAGTTCCTCAGCGCTAACACGAATAGGCGCATCTGTCCCCGTAAATTGGACGTCACTATCTCGTACGAGGGACATCGATTCTCCACGAGGTCATGGAACACTCGCGTGTCGTAACTGCCACTCCCGCCGCCGACGGCGTCGCTGCTACCGCCCAATTTCCGCAGACCCGTGGAGGGACTTCGAGATACCGGGCTGTGCATTTGAGGGGAAAAAAAAATCGAGCAAAATAAAGGAGAGAACGCAAAGGTGAGGGTATGAGCACGAAGGAGAAAAGATCTCCCCCCCCCCCCCCCTCTCGACTCATTCCCGAAAATGCGAGGCAAACGAAAGAAACACGAAAAACGGACGATCCAAGTATAATTTACCTCTTGTACACCGTCGAACGGGACGTCAGTCCCAGCGATCTTAACATCAGCGCCCCCTTCTTCCTCATCCTAACCGCCCCCTTCCTCCTCCTTTTGCCCTCCCTCCCGATCATAACGACTCCGTTGCTCATCATCTCGACGCTCGAAATGAACGGCGTCGATATGGCACCGACGATCTTCGAGGATGGTGCCGAGAGGAGGTGCGATGACGATGGCTCGATGTCCGATGGCAGTGATTGTGCCAGCTGCACGTCGTCGCTCGTCCCGCCCTCTCCGCTCCCGGAATCCTTCGTCGCCTTTTCGAGGAAGGCAGCCTCCTGCATGCCGATGACGATTATGTCGAACCTCCTCCTATTCATCCTCCCCCCTCCCCCCTCGAGCTCCCTCTCGACCTCGAGACGGAAACGCGAGGCTGCGTCCTCCGCAATCTCCTCGTCGTAGCCCTCCTTCGCGGCATCGCCACCTCCCCCATCGTCCCACCCACTCACGACGACGGGATACCTCGTCGACGATGACAATTGCGTATCGCATATTAGACCGTCGTCGGGGATCCATTTCGAGAAGGATTCGATCGTCGGTTCGGCGTTGCCGACGTTGGCCGTGCATATCAGCAGCGTCAGCTCCTGCTGCGCGGATGCGGATGCGGATGCGGATGCGGACATTCTCCGTCCAATGATGATAGGTATGGCCGACTGACAGGCTGGGACTGCCGCTCGCTAGGGGGAGAGAGGGGGAGTATCGTAGTCTCAGTAGTCGGGGTAGCGTCGTCGTCCATTGTGCGGAGTAGGAAAATGACTCTTCTCGTGAAGACGTCGTTTTCAGAAAGTGTCATTACTCCCGCCCCCTCCCGCCACCCCCCAAAAGGTTGTGGCGGGAAAGTCACTGCCCCTTCTCCGTCCGTCCGCCAGTGACGCGGTAACCGCTCGAAGATGGACGACGACGACTACGGCGCGCGTTGGGATGGATTCCTGGAGTCCATCGCGATCTCCTACGCTCCTCCTCCCATCGCGAGGAGGAGGAGGCGGATCACCTCCTCGTCGTCGTCGCCCTCGTCATCGGGCCGTTGCGGATACTGGGATCCCGACCTCCTCGGGAGGTGGCGATCCCTCTACCCGGAAGGAGGGGGGGATAACAGCGGCGATGGCGGAGGGCGCGGCATATCGAGCATCAACTACGGATCGTACATACTACTGGCATCGTCGATCGTGGAGGTGCTATGCCGTCGATTGTCGCTTGTGGCCGTGGAATTATCGGACCCTCGCGCGTCGTCGTCGGCGGAGCGCTTGAACGACAATGATGACGACAACGATGACGACAACGACGACGACGACGATGGAAGAGGCTCATCGTCACCACCACACCTGCGAAGGAGGGTGGGCATCGCATTGCCCGAGGGACCGTTCCTTCCATTGTTCGTACTAGCGGTGCATTCGTTGAACGTGATGATCGTCGAGGGTTGGATAATTGCATCGTCCTCCGCCGTCACCGACGAGACGACGAATTCCGGAATCGATTGCGATTACGACCACCACGACGATGATGATGAAAGTGGGGATGTTGGTCGAAAAGTCGAATGGAAACCAACATCGGCGAGGGAGAAGAATACGACGCGTCGTGGCAGTGACACGATCGGGGGGAGGGGCAAGTGCGACTGGGACGGCGTGGCCATGGTCCCACTAGAGATCGACGAAGCGCCGGAGAGGCTACGTCACATGCTCACGGACTCGTGTCCGGATATGATAATATTGGCGGCGAATTCGTCATCGGGTGGTGGGGACGGGAATGCGATGGGGGGCATGGCGGACGCGGTGAGTACGATGGCAAGAAATAATGACTCCGACATCGACGACGACGGCGACTCGCCGTCCCCTCCCTCGACGATCCAACTCGTCGATTTCGCGACATTGGTCGAGGAGGCATTGGACTCCCTTCGCCGAGCTAGCGCTCGAGTTGGCCACGAAGACGATGGCACGACGGCGACGGTGGCCTCGCTCGTGGGATGGCTTTGGCCTCCCGGGACCTCGGCCCGTCGTCTTTGCTCCTCCGTACCCCCCCGCGACGAGGCCGTACCGCGCGATTCATCATCCTTCGACGTTGCGAAGTTGGTCGCAATGGGATCGTTTCGACTGCTGTCGTCGCTTTCGGCGACGTCATCGTCGTCTTCGCTATCTATCCACGACGAACCCCTCCCCTCCCCCCCTCCTCGTCATCGCACGTGTAGTCGTCGACGTGCTGCTAGATTCGATCGCGACATCGTGAGCCACGTCGTATACACGAGCGGTACCACCGGCGTACCGAAGGGGTGCGTATCGTCCCTGGGGTCGTTGCGTCATTACTTACATGCCAAGAACATTGCGCATGGAATCGACGATACTTCGAGGGTGTTGCTGGCGAGCGCGTTGACATTTGATCCGTGTCTGTCGGACGTGTTGGCGACGTGTATGGCGAATGCCACGCTGTGCATGGCGTCGAGGGCACGGATGTACGGTCGTGGCGATGATTGCGATTGCTATGATGACGACGGGGATGATGTACGCGGGAACGACGACGACGGCATGCGCGAGCGACCACACGCGGGGCTCACGGGGGTGCTGAGGCAGCTGGATGTCACGCACGTGCTTTGCACCCCCGCCCTGTGGTCGACGGTTGACGGTCATCCGACGGTCGACGATTATCCGTCGTTGAAAGTCGTCGCGCTGGGGGGGGAGCCGATATCTCGGTCGATGTTATGCAGGTGGGCCCGTCGCCGTCGTCGCACCGGGCGGGAGGAGGGGCATGATGACAGCGGGGGGTGGGATCGCTTGCATCCTCGACTCTGTGCGACCTACGGGACGACTGAGGCTTGTGTGTATCAGACATTCGGGGAGGTCTTCGTCATCGCTGAGGAGGAGGGGGGGCGCTCGTCGACGTCATCGGATGACGGCGTCGGATGCGGTGGTAGCGGGGGTGGAGAAATAACGCCGTCCTCCGCGAGTTTGGGAACGAATGTCGGCCTTCCCCTCCTCGGCACGAATATATGCATTTGTCGTCCGTATCCGAAAGGTGATGGCGATGAAAATGCGGACAACGAACGTTTTGAAGCCCCCGCATTGGACCTAGTGGAGCCAGATGCAGGATCTTCGGGACCGGCAATTGGGGAAGTGGTCATATCGGGAGCGCAGGTCGACTCCATCAGCTCGTATCTAAACTCCGCGAAGCTCACGGCTAGAGTGTTCGTGCGTGGTCCCATCGAGGGGATCTGTTCGAAAAATGGGGACACGTACTACTATCGAACCGGTGATATGGGCTATCTAGATCTGATTACGGGCGACCTTCGAATTTTGGGACGGATCAAGGGGGACGGGATGGTTAAGATAAACGGTATGCGCATCGAACTTTCCGAGATCGAAAGCGCGTGCATCGACGATACGAGTGACGAGGAGGGCAAGCTAGTGGTGGACTGCATCGCTGCCGTCGATGGCACTTCCGATAGCGGCGACGATTCGGCTCATCGACACAAACAACTCATCGCTTACTGCTTGCTCTCTTCGACGAGCTTGTCGGAACTCGGGATAGATTTCGAACAGCAAATATCCGAACAGCCAGAGCCGAAATCGTCGTTGATATCCATCACCGCTTCGAGAGGTACCGTGGGAGTCATTGTCGCTCCCGGACCATTGCTTTCCTTATTGCGAGCGAGGTGTGACCGACGAGTCCGCAGAGGATGCACACCTAGCTTCTTCGTTATTATTGATCGGCTCCCTTTGTCTTCTACGGGAAAAAGAAATCGTTCAATGCTGCCACCTCTTTCCGTGTGCTCAATTATGAAGTCGTCGGCTAATTCCAATAAAAACAGAAGTCTTTGGACGTGTGGCATAGTAGGGTCGATCGTTGCGAACAAGATATGCGAGTGCCTCAATATACAACCTTGCCAGAGGCAATTGGTCACTCTTGGTGAGCCTAATTGATTTGTTGCCCAATCGTCACTATTGAATTCTTCCATTCTGTTGTCTCTTACGAAAACGTCATGGATAAATTTAGATGCCAACTTTTTCGCTCTCGGTGGCGACTCGTTAGCGGCGACACGTGTAGTTAGAGGCTTACACGCGAGACATTACGGTATTATGGATAACAGAAATCTAGGTGGTGGTACTGGAACTCTGGACGGTCCATTCGCGGCCAAATATCTTCTCAAGTCAGAAACGCTGGGTGCTTACATTGAATTTCTGGCTTCAAAGTCCGCTTTTCGGACCAGCGGTGACACAATCACAGTAGGAACTGAAAGTGAGGAAATTCATCCTACTACTCCTGGCCACAATTTGAAGGAGAATGTCGCAGATCCATTATATGACAATCTTCTCGAATCGATAACTCTGGGATATACAAGAGTAGCCTACTCACTTCTAGATCTCGGAGGAGTTGATCCAAATACGCAATCCGGCCAGGGTAGACTTGGCAAAGTGACAGACCGCCAACAGAGACGAAGTTTATTCAAGAGTAATCCTCTTCATCTAGCTTGTTTACGGGGCGACCCCTATCTCGTAAGGAAGTTGCTCGATAAAGGTGAGTGTCCTTGCCGTAATCTCTGTTTTCTTCTTGACATTGCATGTGCAGAGCATGACTAAATGATTATTTAATGTCTAACATGGATAGGGTGCAAGGCGAACACCCCAGATGCTAGTGGGTCGTTCCCAATTCATCTGGCATGTTCACGGATAGAAGACAAAATTGATGATGTTGAAGAAGATCTAAAAAGGTTGTTATCCCTCATTATCTACGTCGTCGCTGTTACTGTATCGTCGCCGTCATTGTTATTTTCTCTCTCATTGCTTTATTTTTTCTTGTCTGTTTTTAACAGACTGGAGTGCGTCCGGCTACTGCTCAATTCAGGGAAAACGCCAATATCTATCAAAGACGGGAACAAACAAACAATACTCCACAGCGCAGCAAGATCAGGGCACTGTAATCTCTTAGTTTACATTATGAATCAATGGAAAATTGCAGCCGAAACGATCGGGATAAAGTTCGAACACATCAATGAGGCGGGGGATTTCGATTGGCGCGACAGATGGTATCGAACTCCGGTCCACTGGGCCGTCCTGAATCAGCGCGTCGCGGCTCTTCAAATACTACTCGATAGTGGATGCAGTGCTTCTCCCCGCAAACCGAAGGCTGGGGTGTCAAAGCGAACAACTGGTGTCAAAATAGAGACCCCGCTTGAATTGTGCCAAAGATTATACTTTGATTCCCCCGCTCCTTCCCCTGTCATAGGAGAAAAGATAAAACAGTTACTTAACAATGCTAAGTATTGAGGGTTTCTTCTCCTCTCTTCATCTTTGTCGGCAGAGTGACCTCTGCCGATAGAGTCCCCCTTGCGAATTCTCCTCTGTCAACAAAAACGAAAGGCGCATGAGATATGCACAGTTGCTCGCTCGCGGCAACTCGAAGATATGAAATATGAAAAAGGTGCACAAGATGTGCACAATCGTCCCCCGCTTCTAATACGAGGTTCGATGGTTAAGACGAGGTTGGGTTTGGCGCAGTGTTAGTTGGTTCCACCCCCGCTCCCGTCCTTCGGCGATGATGCACCCTCTATCGATGTTATCCCATCAGCAACGAAGACGAGTCGCCAACAATTGAATCTGTCGACTCCGTTGAGTGAGGGATATTGATATGCTTGAAGGATTGGACCTCGATCATGTTCGAGTCTATGCCGAAAGAAAATTCTTGAAGAACTTGCTTTCTGATGTATTTCAGGAAGGCGAGGCTTGACTAACGTCCTATCAGCATCATTGAGAAAATTGGCACTCCGGCTATGTACATGACTACCATTTCGAACGTGATGCTGATCGTGCTGTTTGAGTGGCGAGCTAATGAAACGGGTGAGTTTGTATTGGTTCCCTTGTATGTCAGGATCCGGGTCACGTCTGTCATCCTCCACGTCACAGTGTCCGATTTCCTGTCATTCTTTTGACGTTCAAAGGTGATGGAGACGTAGTCTGCTATGCGTAGGTCGGAGGATGAGTGATCAATGATATTTCCATCCTTGATGAAAATGATGTTGCGGAGGCAGAGCTGCTTCGTTTGTCGACAATTGGCTCTCAAGACCTTTGAATATTTGCACGATCGCATGGCCCAGAAATGTGCTCCTGCTGTGAAGGAGGAAGCGGTACACACAGACTGGTAAGGCTTGTTGTTGCTTTTCCTTCAGGTCGTCCTTCGTGTACGATCTCATTTGCCGCTGTAAAAGCCGGCTAACCTGGCGCTCTGCATCCTTGCCAATTTGCCATCCTTGATGAAATTGTTCTTTTTTAGCCATCCTTCCGACATCGTACTGTTGGTCATTGATAGGGCACAGTTGCCGCATTTGAGGCGACCGGCGATGATATCAATCCACGGGGTGATGATCGCCGTGATGTGCTCAAGCAGGCTATTCGAGGCACGGAATTTGAGGTCTTGTGGCAGGCAATATCTTAACGCAAAGCCCTTGTCCCTGTATCCTCCGAGGTCAACAGGGCATGAGTCTGATCGATAGGCATGGGTTGGTCGACAGTAAGTGATTGAGTTTATGTAGACACCATTTCAACATAGCTCGAGTGTCATTTACAAAAACTGGAGGTCCGTCATGCATTGCTCATTTAGGATCCTGCTGAGTAAATGGTGGATGAACGGGATTATCTGGCCGAGATGAACCCATCGTCCGATGTTTGTCTTGAGCTCTGCCTTGGAGGCCCAGCCGCATTTGGTCATTTCTGTGATTGCTCGGGAAAAGGCAATGTACTTGTTTTCAGGAAGGGCTATCATCATAGTCCAAAAATTCAACAACCAACCAAGAATGACTTTCATCTCCGTGAGTCCAGTCTCGGCTTTTTGTTTTGCTCGGGCATCCATGTTGTCACGTGGCAGGGGTTCGAAAGGTGAGACGTCTCTCGGAACTGCGGTGAGTCCAAGGAGAGGTGCTCATTCAAGGCGTGTCGCGTTGTCTGTGTCATTGAGATTGACTGTGAGGCCAATAAAATTGTTGATATAGATGTCGACAATGCCCCTCGCATTGACCGGAATGTTGACAATGAGGTCTCGTCCAATCCCGAAAGGCATGTCGTCTGGCAGCTTCCTTCATTGGGATGTGGTCTTGGGAGGCTGCGGCAAAGAGGGTGAGTGGATCCTAGTCTTTGTGCTGTAATATTGCATTTATCAAATTGCATATTGACTCCAAAGTTTCTCCCCATTCCGACGTGCACGGGGCTCCGCCGAAAGAGAGCATGAGCATCATCAATGCCAGACAAAGCTCTCGGAGTTGGGTGCAGGTTTACACTGACATTTTTAAGGTGTTTAAATGGCACCATCAGAAGGCGGCCTTGACGTCTAACTTTTAGACAAGGATTCCTTTATTCAGATATGTTTTCCGAGCTGCACCTGCCCAGTTCAAATTTCTTTTGAAGGCTCGGCTAAAGTAGCATGGCATGAGTTACTATTTGTTGACTCTGCTGTTGACAGAGGTGCCTGATTGCCACTTCCAGCTTTGGTCCTGCGTCATCTGATTCTTCGGAATGATCTCTCCTCCCTTGTTGATTGTTTTTTGCAGTTGGATATTCAGTGGTGCAAGGAGCATGCCGGCAAGTTGCTTGATTTTGTTGAGGAGAGCGAAGCCTCTTTCGACGTCGTCCCTAACAAGTTTCAGGAGGAGTTCCAGTTGCTGGTTTGCACCCTTATGGTTGCCGAAAGTCAAGGTGTCGTCGATGTCTCAAAGCCGATTTTTGTCGTCGATGGGCAAGAGTGGCCACATTGATCCATTTGAAAGGATGGTCTTCATTTTTTCCCAGCTTGGATGTCTGCTGAAAATCAGGGCCAGGATGATCACTGGCTTGAATTTGGACCCGTACTAGAGTGATGATCCCTGTTGGGCGTCGAGGGCTTTCTGTAAGTCTCCTCCAAATTTGCACATGAAAATGATGAAGTTCTTCTGGGCTGCTTCAACTGATAGGTCGAACTCGAATATTGGTTTCAAGGGGTGGCGGCATGGTGTTGTCATTGTTTGTTGCAGGATTGAGATGAGTCCTGGGGGCCAGACTTTGGGGTGGTCTGTCTCGTTCATCAGCTGGGTGTGGCCTTAGTGGCGATTGGCTTCGTCTGCTCTTCTGTCCATCGATTTTGTCCTCTGCTGCTGCGATCTTGATGGTCTTGTCTTGCTCCGAAGGTAAGTCCAATGGTTTCCATTTTTGACTTGATGCCCTCTTCCAAGGATTTGAAGCATTGTGTTTGCAAGGAGTATTCTTACCTAACACTGTCGATCCGATGTCCAATGTTGCTCTTGGGGGTCCGAATCTGACAACGTGGTGAGGCGGTGGCAAGAAGACTGGGGTGTCTTTTGCTGGGAGGAGTGGGATGTTGTGACAGAAGGTCGTCGCAGCAGCTGATGTTGTTGGTGTCGATCTGGGAGGATTGGGAGGTTTTGGTGGGGGTCAGGCACCGCTAGGCCCTGACCCGGTCAGTCAGTTGTCGGATTGGCAGAGTTTGACCCAGGCCTTCACTCTGTGGGGATTTTGCTGGCTTTCACGTGGCTCTCTTAATTTTTTCAGTCTGAGAAACAGTGCTTCTGGAGAAACCAGTGACAGCAGCAGCGGCAGTTGTTGTTCCATTTTGGGTGCTTGTCCATGTGTTTGCTGGCGAAGTTAATTGCCCACATTTCAGAAGAAAGCATGCAGATCTTTGGGTGGGGGGCCTTGTTTTTGATGGTTCATTTCTTGCCGTCCTTCTTTTTCTTCTTTTTGCCCCTTCCGTCCTTGTTTCCATTGATGTGGCTTTTGTCTTTTTTTCCAGGAGCCGAAGATGCGGCTGCAACGGCGGCTTCAGCGGGGTCCTACCAACCAAATAGGACATTCAAGACGACAGTGCAGTACCCAGCCGTATGTATGCGTAGACCAAATAGGGCAGTCACGCACACG
>JALLBA010000345.1:0-26073 GCA_036939675.1 Cyclostephanos invisitatus
AATGGTTCCTTCACAAGAACAGTTGTCTTGATCATTGTAACCACCATCCTATTGCAGCGGAAGCTATGACAAAGAGAGCTACAGAAATGAAAAGTCAAGAGTTATCTATGGTAAGCAACATTATAATTATTATAATTTATATAAATGCGATTTGTACATACTAATTATGTCTTACTTGTGTTATTCAGATGACCAAGTTGTATGATCTTAATGTTGCGCCATCAGTTATCAGTGAATTTTTGAAGGACATAAATGGTGACGATGTTGGAACTTTCTTGCCTATGACACTGTTTAACCGTAACGAAAAATTTCAAGAATTGTTGAATATGGATAAGGGCATTTTATCTTCTGATACTGACGGTGAAAAAATCATTAAGTATTTTGAGAAGTGAGTTCGATACATTCCCTTTTTTAAAGTAACATTTACTATGTATTCTCTAACCAATCCCCCCACCTTAAATATTCGATAGTGAGGGTATTAATTATTATTATGTTAGTCACAAGAGTGGTGAAGGATTGTTTGCATATCCAAAGGGTCGTCCACGAAAGGATTGGGATAGGGCAAAAGGAGGAATACCGATACCAACATCTGATGACATTGACACAAGGATACTGAAAATTCGGAGGGATAAACTTATTCCTGATTCTTCTGAATGGATGGTTCTACTGTCGTTTGCTACAAATCAAATGATGAGATATATGTCCATGTATCCACAAGTGTGGTTCATGGATTGTACCGCGGGTATGTACAATTTGTATATGTACAATTTATATCTATACAGTCGATACAAATTGTACTTACATGATTCGTATTCTTTCACACCCTCGTGATGTATGAATTATACATATTTAAATTGTACAGGAACAAATCGTGACAGAAGTGAACTGTTTGTTGTGGCTGTGCGGTCAGCCTCTGGAGACACAGTCCCTGTAAACATGACGATCATCCCGTCCGCTCAAAAGTGGGTTTTTGACACAATATACAAGTTGGCATTCCCTTACCTGTATTCACCCAACATATGTAAGATGAATCGGATGGTTCTAACCGATGAGGACGAATCAGAGTATCGACCATTTCAGTCAGCAATTGAAACCATGGATGAATTCAAACAGTCAAAAGTCATGCTTTGCACCTTCCATGGAATATGGCAGTCATTCAAGAAGGACATATATCCATTGTTGCTGAAATCTGAACATGGGGAAGGTCTAGGTATGTTTTTCTTCGGAAGTGACTATTAATAATCGCTCACATTTTATATCCATATTTCCACACACATGTCTCCTTTGTTACTAGGTGAATGGCTTTACAAGCTATTCATGCATCAAGCATGTGTCTATGAAACAAAATCTCAGTATATGAAGTCACATTCCATTTTAACTGAGGTCGTTGCTAAGTTGTACGCTGATGAATTAATTACTCAACAGTTAAAAGAAGCCATTGAATCATATCAGGTCAAAATAACAACAAAAGAACATTTCCTTGCATATTATATTCGCCGAACAATAAGCATGTCATATGATGCAATGACCACCTCTCCTGTGGAATCCATGAACAATCATACAAAGCACAAAGCGAAGGTGTGGTCGTGCATAATGTTTTTCTTATACAATTTTTACTTTAACAATTCTAATTATCTAATCGTTATTGTTCTGATTTTTCAGGCAAGCACGCAACACAAAACCAGCAAGTCTTTGCTTATGATCAATAGCACAAATAAATCACGATTTTCCCAGCTTGATTATAGGGAGAAACGCGAACTCCAAAATTCAGTTCTTGCATCAAAATTGAGACAGAAGGATTTGTATACGCGCAAGTCCGTCTATATTATAAATGAACTTTTTGACAAACGACTTCATGAGAAATGCGTAAGAACTCATCATGAAGCTTGGATTGTATGGAACTTCAGCAAATACAAGGAGCCATATTTTAGAAGTGACACACTATACTTGAAGGATCAATTTCCTGTGTTTCCCACTGTCTATCGAGTATTTGTTAAACGGAATGCAAATCAATCCTTTTTATCATGCTCATGTCTACATTATGATCGGTGCGGAATTCCTTGTTCCCATGTGCTAGCAATAACCAATGAGCTGGAGGATTTAATGATAAAGGTGGAACACTGGAAAGTATATGGTGTCTATTTTGGCATTGAAAATTCGCCATTAAGTGAAGCAATGATGAAGTGTACTTCGATCCAATCTTTTAACGAGGGGTATGGAACACCTATATCCAATGATTGTTTAGAACGATCACTACAAATCCCGACTGAAAGGTATAGTGTTGATACATATTTCAATCGTATATATACAATTATTATGCTAACGATTATGCAAACAAACTTCAATGTTCACATTCATAGCAATATGGATGAATGTTATCCACACTTAATGCTTGGAACAAGCATCAGTGATTATAAACTTGCATTAATGGTTTTACAAAACAAGAACACTTGGACACTGAAAGAATTGCAAGCAAGGATTTCATCCTGTGATGCAGAGGAGAAATGTGGCGACATCAATGAAATTGGTGATACAGTTTGTTTTGAATCAGAAGAGGATCACATGACATCTTGTGCTTTAGATTTTGAGGAAGAAACGATGACACCGTGTGCTTTAGATTTTGAGGAAGAAACAAGAAGCCACTTGACAAGATTTGATAAACAGTCGAAATTATTCCTGAGTCCGCAGGCGAAACAGCTCCACAGAGATCTCAATGCGAATAGTGTTGAAAAAATTTGTATGCCAACTACTGATTCTCTAATCAAATCGCGAAAGAATATGGTGGAGAATATTGATTATGTGAAAACTTATTGTGATGTTGAGAATAATCCACGAATTGCCACAATCTGGGCAGATATGGAACGTTATATTGAAACGAAACAGAATGAAGCTAGAGATATTTTAGGTGAGGAAATGAGATTCGAACAACGAGGACAAAACGAACAAATTGTTATGTCGGGGATTACGCTAAAAAAAAAGAAACCCGACTTGAGATTGAAGGGGTTGTCAGGGTAGAAGTAACGATGTAGTGACTATCAACGATGTTGACGGAGTAGCATATGGAGACGGAGACATTATAATTGGTCAACGATGTAGATGCAAATGATACGAATCATAGACAAATTATATATATACTGTTTTATTTTATATAAATCGTACAACAACGAGGATGAGAATGGTACGAATCATATATAAACAATTAGTATTTAAACAAATTATATATATACCGTTTTGTTTTATATAAATCATACAACAACGAGAATGATAATGGTACGAATCATAGATAAACAATTGGTAATTATACTAATCATAAATCATACAATGCTACTTCTTCTCGGAAACGGAGACTGAGACGATCAGTAGGCCATTTCTACCCCATTTGGCGCTTGGCGGACCAGTAGGTCAACGGAGGCAACAGCGGGCTAACGAGCAAGCGACACTCCAAAAAAGGCACCACCTAATTCATTTATATAAATCGTACAACACATTGGTAATACCAATAGATGCAACGATATGTTTACACACACATTTCAAGACACATTCTACAGATGTAATAACAAATCACATTGTTGCGATATCGTCCTCCATTTTCGTCCCCTTCCAAACAATCCCATAAGGTAATTTCTTTGGTGGTTTGCATCCCAACGTTTTCAAATACTGCTCCTGAAATGCATCATCGTCAGTGGTCATGATGAAATCAGAGTAGTTGTCATGAACGAAATTCAAGCCGTTATCCTTATACAAAATGTAAGAGTCTTCAAAGTCATACCCAGCACGTGGCCGAAAATGGGGATGTATGAGTTGGAGGACAATCCAGTGATGAATCCATAGACATTTATTATTGTCATCCTGTTGCGACAAAGAACAAAATTCAGCGAATCCACGATTTATTCAATTGCAAACAAATATATGAACTATTAAGAATCTCACCTGATCATAATCTTTGTACGAGGAAATGATTCCTTTCATCATTTTGTTTCGATAATTGGTCACGGCGTTGAACAACGCATTCAACTTGGGGTAGTTCCAGCCCAACTCCATTCGGGAGGACGCCAGCAGACTCATAGTAGCCTTGGGGTTAATTTTGAGGCACAAATCGAGTAGGATTTCACGGTTGTGAGATATCCCCGCAGTGATTTTATCAGGCACACCCTTGCGATAGGGGGCTGGTGTAGAATTTGACAAAAAAGGATACCAACAATCAAAATACAACACCATCGATAGATAATCGATTACAAATTGGCAGAAGTGCCTGTTGGGTGTAGCAATTGACTGATACGAAATTGTTGGGGTATCCTGATCCGGTGCTGAGGATCGCTTGATCTGAAACATCATCGAATCACTGATCACTGATTTGTCTTTATTTATTTCTACTGATTCAAGAACATTCAGTAACTTACGTGGTGTCAGATACGTAGCGCACTATAATATGATATTTGTCACGATATAAATATCATCTCTCACCATAAATGCCAAACCAGCCTGCACTTCCAAACAGGGGATGGTATCAACAAATGAAGTATTTGCTGAATCAAAAACGTCAACACCAATAAGAAGTCCCTCCCCTTTGTCGTTGCGGAGTTCAGTCCAATCAAAAATGGGATTATAACCTATCTTGGAACCACCAAGTAAGTCCTGCCCATAGAAGGGCGCGATCATTGAGAATGCAATTCTGTATAATTCATATGAATACAATTCAAAGAAAATGTATGATGAAATGAAACAATTCATGTTAGTTAAAATATTAACTGTATGAATCATAACAGTCAGATTAAGATCAATAACATTCTTACGTACCTGTATAATTATTAAAAGTACAATTCATATAAGATGGGATGATAAAAGGGAACAATTCATGTTAGTAAAAATCATAGTTCTATGGATCACAGCAGTCTGATTCATATCAATAACATTCTTACGTACCGGTTGCCCACCTTAACCACATCCACCTGCAACCTGTCTCCCACCTCGTCGTCGTCCACATTCACATCATCGTCATCGCCATCCGGTTCACTGGGCTCATAATCGTCATCCTTGTAATCCTCATCGTCATCATCATCGTCTGTAGACATTTTCTTTGCCTTCGTCACCTTCGTACCCTTTTTATAACCGACCTTCCTCTTCTTCGTTCCAACAGTCGTCTTCTTCTTCCCGCTTGCATTCGATGCCCCAAGCTCAATCTCTCCTGTTGTGATGATACTCGACAATTTTGGCTCCTTGGCATTTTTGGCTTTATCGGTGTCGGGAGAATCAGAGGTTGGAGATTTGGGTTTAGGGGGGTTAAAAAGGACGCGCCGCGCGGCGAGTCCCCGAGTAGGCATGTAACGAGCGGCGCGCGGATTATTGGTGCTTGACGATAGCTTTTTGGTGCTCTTAATTGCAAGGTTGGTGTTAAGAGAGCTGGCACAAGGGGGGGCGTCAATGTCGATTGGCTGAGCGTACGGAATATCCGTCTCAGTCGGTTTCATGTTGCGAGTTGAGCGGCGGAGGGGAGACGAAGACATGATGTTTGGTTGGACTGTTATGATTTGAAAGATTAATGCATCAATTATTCTTACAACGAATGGAAACTAAGACGAGGTTTTCCTGACAGTAACACGCCAACATCTGCTGTGGTGCGCAGATGGGGCACCACGGCATCTCCCTTGGAGGAACAACACATCAAAAAACGTCAGTGGAGACGTGGCGAAATGACATTTAAGAAATGTCGTAATGAGATTTTTGTGACTGAGATGTCGGTCTTAATGACAGCGCTGTGACTGTAATACCCTGTCTGGAAATATATGACAACTCATTTTCAGCGATGAAAGCGCCGTGTTAATTTCGCCTAGTTAAATTAGGATTTAGACTTAGAAATTATTTGGAAACGATTTCCCCCTTGCACAGTGGTTGGAAGGAACTCGTTGAAATATGTACTACGAAGTAATGAAAAAAAGAGATCCACATGAAAGAAAACCGTCCAAAAATTCGGATTGTACGAATTGAAATGGAGGCTATATAAGGAGCCCCTTTAATTCGGCTAATACAATTTTTGACACAACTTGTGTCCACCGTGGGTCCATGATAAGATCTGTGGCACTTTTTATGCAGTCATAGAGAGTAATGATAATGGCTACCGTGGCGTGGTGTATTGTTAAAAATCTTTCCATGGATAGTATTGATTTAGCAGTAAACAGTAGCTGGCATGGTAGTGTTGAAGGGAAGCAGCGTCATCGACTATTGATGACTGCTTCTCTTGCAACACATATCTGCGTCAGATTCCTCGGGTTGGGCAGCTCAGAAGATGATCTCGTTGATACTTTTGCTAACCCACATTTGGAAATTGTTTTCCTTTGTGCACAACAAGAGTTTCGTCTACTTTTCAATCGCAGCTGTTATGACCCTGTGTTTGTATAATCCCTGAAAAGACTCAAGCTAACCATACCTACTTACAATGTCATTTCTGAAACATGATATGATAAGATTTGATCGCTACCGCATATCCTTGATTCCATTGGCTCCCCAAAAGTTGACAAAAATGAATAGATAGATGGGGCGAGAGTAATTGTCGATTTTAACTTTTGATCACATTTAATTTTTCATGCAAGGATCATATGTCGAATCAACGACAGGCAATCGCCACTTCCACCTCCCTCGAACGAACGCGAACGGCATTCATGAGACGCTCCGCCTCACATTTCACCTCAGTCGATAAATCGGCATGCGCGATGCTTGCCAGGCAGTCTGATATAGCGCGCAGTTGACACTCCAATTTTCTGCCAAGGGCAGTCCGTCCGAGGCGGGGGACGACGCTCCCGTCGTCATCAGATGTCCCTCCATCGCCATCGTTCGATATTGTCATTGAAGCGAAGTCCAACGGGGGGTAGAGCAACACCCCGAGATCCGTCACGCCCTCTCCCACCGATCGCGCATTTTCATGCAGATCGGTAATATACCGAAGTGCCCCCTTCCTCGTCGTCGTCGCCGCCACCGCGTCGTCGCGCTCGACATCGTCAATCGACGATGTCGACGCCTCGGCGCGTTCCCCGACGCACTCGCACGCCGCCATGACGAGATTCAGCACGTTCTTGGAGCATTTCATCACGTTAACGGAGGCGCGTGCGACCGCCATCTCCGATATCGCGTATAATTCCTCGTCCTCTTCTTCTTCGTAGTCGTCGTCGTCGTCATCATTGTTGCAGTCCTCGTCATCGTCGCGAGTGGTCGTCGGACTCGAACCCAATATTCCCTCGAATTCTTCGATGCTCTCGTTGCAATCCTTGACCCAGACAAGGAGTTCCCGTCTCATGGCCGACCTATTCCCCCGAGGCAACGCGCCGGATAATTTGTCGCACGAATCCCAGACCGCACCGGCCCTCCGAGCACCGGCATCGTCGTCGTCGTCCCCGCCGACGCCCCCCCCCCCCCCCCCTCCTCCCCGCCTCATCTCGAAGTGACGAACGAGCGAGATCACGGACGACACGACCCCCCGGGCGTATTGTTTGACGAACTTGCGCAACGATCGCGACGAACCGGATGCGGGGGCGAAGAGGAGGAGGCATCCGGATCCGACGTGTTCCGCGCCCACGAGCAATTCCAGCGCTAAGTCATCGACTGCCGAATCGTCTCGATCGCCGCCGCAGCCACCGCCGGGAGAGGATGCCGCCTTAGCGACGAGGGCATATTTCGTCGACGCGTGATGGAGGTGGGATGCTGCATCGTCGAGGGTGCGGTAGGCCGATTCGACGGATGGGGGGAGCGAGCGCCAGTGAGAGATCGTCGTCGAACAACGGTGTGGGGGGGGACCCCTCGACGTCGGCGGTGCGTCATCGTCGTCATCCTCGTAGACGTCGAGGTTCAATCGCGCGAGCGCGTCGGCGAGTCGCGTGAGCGATTCCAAGGGGCCGTTCGTCGCCGTCGCCGTCGTCGTCGACGACGACGACGACGCCGACGACGTCGCGGTCGCGTCCTCCTCGCCGTGTGCGCGGACGCCGGCCGCCTCGTCTCTCACCGCACCGCCACTCGCTTCGGATGCCGACTGGGGGGACGGTGATGGAGACGACGACACGACGACGGCATCCGCCCCCTCCTTTGGACGCCCCTCGTCCACCCCCTGTTCGTTCTTCATTTTGAGGGCTTTGTGTGCCCGAAAAACAAAAACCTGGTTTGGAGGCTGCCTTGGTCTGTCCACCGCGCGTGCAGCGGCGAGAGAAAGAATAATACTGCCGACTTGACGATTTGAGACCGACCTGAGTCCTGGGCGGGTCTTGCACTGCTCATGGTTTCCTTTTGCGGCGCATGCCGCAAGTAATAGTCGCCTCTTCAGATAATCGTCAACTCGGCGCGTTGACAAATGATTTGTAGGGTGCCCATCCCCGACGGCATGCAACCGGGCCAAAAAATAAAGGTACGGTCGCCGGCTCCATCCGACGGCACGGAGGAGGAGGAGGCGGTGGTGGTAACGACGATACCGCCGCGATCGCATTGGCAGCACGATGGCGATTCGACCGAGCCCTTCTTCGTTATTCGAATCGACGTCGCAGGAGAGGGGGGGGACAATCCACCCCCCTCCTCCTCGCCACATCCCGCACACTGGCGGGAGATGCGCAAGCGAGATATCGCGAAGGACGTCGCGCTCAAGACGGCGAAGGCGCTGACGACGAAACGGGAGGCGGGACTGCTCCCGAGGGCCGTGTTGGACGTCATCGATACGATGGAGGCCGGGGGCGTGACCGTCGATGATATGATGGTCGTGCGCACCCCCGTGCAGGAGTACGTCGGCCGTTTAATGGACGTTATAACGATTGGTAAATACAGCGAAGCGCTCGAGAAGTCCCCGTACGATGGGATGTTTCATCTGTCCCTGCTCATCAATGAGCGGTATAAACTCGAGAAGAACGAGGTGATAACCCTGTCGGATACCGGTGCATATTTCAGAATCCCCGAGGGATCCGAGACGATGGCGGTGCAAATTCCCCGCGGACTGCGCGTACGATGTCTCCTGCACAACGCGAGGGATCACATGGGTCACTTCAAGTTCTCCAATTACTGCGCGGCCACGAACAATTGTCAGGATTTCATCCTCGCCGTCCTGGGCAGCAACGGGTTATCATCGCCGAACCTCGTTAACTTCGTCAAGCAGGATGCGAATGAAATCTTCAGCAAGCTTCCGTCCCACGCGCCCATCGTCGCTGAGAAATTGACCGATGTCGCGGCCATATGCGACAAGCTCAAGGAAGACATCGTGGTCACTTGCAAGGAGAAATCGTCCGCAGAAAACACATCTAAGCTGAAAGGTGAAATCATGCTCGCCATCGCCGGGAAAAAGTCCAAGTTAAGTTTTTTTACTACGATACCATCTCGTCTTAACGACCGCAATTAATGGGCGCTAGATCGAGATAAGAAGATAAGATTCAGCACCTAGTATTACATTGTAAGTGAGAATGAGGCCTTGGTGTGATTTAGTGATTAGTGAGTAATAATGAAGCTGACCTACTCCCTGATGAGAGAGTATGCCACGGTGTTAGGCCAGTGCCCTGACGAAGTGAAGGAAAAGTTCGAGGGAACGAGCGACTGGGGAAAGAATCCAGACCGTGCAGTCACTCAATGAGTGTGATTTTAGTGAATAGAGAAAAATAGATAGCGATTATCGTAGTGATTATTCGTCGAATATATCATGGGGACAAATAATTGTCCCCCAAATTCTTGATACCAGGCATGCATCAACCTACTATAAACTACGTCTGAATTTCCACTGCAAATCTTCATGCTCTGAAAAATAATCCTCAAAACGTCCCGGTCAGCCAAGTCCTACCCAAAAGAAACATCAAGCCCAGACGACGTCTCCTCTCGAATCCGTAAGACCCAATATCGTCCGCGCCCATTCCCCCTCTTCCTCCTCCTCCTCCTCCTCCTCCTCCTCCTCCTCCTCCTCCTCCCACGAGCGAGGTATGCAGCACGTCATAATCGCACCCCTCCAGAACGTTCAAATAATGAAGGCCGCACACCGCCGGCAACAGGGCCGTCCTGCCTTCCCTCGGAACTCGCGACTGATTCTCCCGCGCGCGATGGAGGTGGAATCGGGCCGCGTTCGCCATCTCGACGACCGCGCCTCGCAGTGCCTCTCGCGATACCGCCCCCCCAACAACGTCATCGTGCGTATGGTTCGAGGACATTTCCCACATGCTCCGCAACATATCCATCGACACCGAGTGCTTGTTCGCCAACTCCAACGGGATGGAGCATTCGCCCTGCGTCGCTCGGAATGCCGTAGATCGCAGCGCCGTTAGTATTCCGAGGCCGACGCCTATATCCGATGCGACCAGATCCGCTTTCTCATCTCGTACCTGTTTCGAATGATTTGAGGGTATTTCGGTTTCGAGGAAAATACGACCGTGGTAAGTAAGAGACGGGGCGGGGTGCACGCATTACATTCCTTTTCACTCCGATGCACACACGCGCACAAAACTCACGCCAAGGCACTCCAATGTCAGATACAGCAGACTCGACGACGTGTCCTCCCCGTATTGCGCCACGTCCCGAAGTCCACCGTACTGGACCATATCCAAATCCATCTCCCGCGCCTCGACGAGCCTGCGTAAGAAACGATGCGTCAGCCCGTGCGTACGTATCGCGTGCGCGAGGCTACGTATCGTCGGATTGCGCCTCGCCGACGACGACACGTCGAAATGCCCATCGTCGTCAGCGTACGACGATGTCCCCGTGCCGCGATAATCGTCCTTTCCCCCCGCCGAATTCGACATGCCATCGTATATCCCCGAGATCGCTTCCCCCCACCACCGCATTCGCAACCTCGTCGCGAGGGATGCATCGCCCCCGCCCCCACCTCCTCTACCCTCGTATGCGTCGTTGTTCGCGAATCGCGATCGCGCACCGCCATCGCCGCCGACGCCGACGCGAGGGCGACCGGCGAGTAGGCGGGACGAATCCTTGATGGACGCGATTTCGACGTTGAACGCACGGAGGGCGAAGTATGCATCGCGGGACGTGGGTGGCATCAGCAGGCCGCACACTTTTTTTGTTTTCGGAACATGGAGGATGGCGTGAATATTAAGCGTTTAGGTTTTTCGAGCAGGCGGGTGGGGCGGGGGGGGCGACACGATCGTAAAACTGTTCTACATCGACGCTGTTCCTTATTCTTTGTCAAACTCACAATAACCCTCGTAATCACGAGTTCGAACGATCTCCACGCAATGCGCGTGATCCTCCCTCCGTCTTTCTCCCATTTTCACGCTCGTAGTCGTCACGTCGTCCATCCCCCCTCCTCCCCGAAGGTCCACATCGCCGTCGCTCCTCCACCGCCGCGTGACATCGAACGCGTCATCGTGCCGTCCGCCCCCCGGCAACCGCGTCATCGCGTTGCCATCGCACGAACGACGCGATCTCGCGGTGGCGAGACCTCGGTCCTGGCGGTGGCGATGGTGGCGTCGCGGGGGCGATGACGAATCACGGCGCGTGGCGCGGTGCCGATTCCATCCTCCCTCGCCCCGATGATGATATCGCGAGGACCGATCGCCGTGGACGACGAATATCCACGGCGCATGGCCCCTCCTCATCGTCGAGTGATATGATGACGATGCCATCGCGATCGCGGAGGATCGGCATGGGAGGAGCACCGTCATCGTCATCAAAAGATCACCCCAATCCAACTGTGAGGGTGGTTTTCAATGGTAAGTAGGAACTGGTATTGAAAAAGGGGGGGTCCCCGGGGGCGGGGGGCCGACCCGCTATCTATCTCTTCTTTCTTTCCACTCAAAAACACCACAAATCACGCAAACCAAACACACTCTTTTTTTCAAGCGCCCCGCGACGACGACCCTCCCTTCCCCCTGCTCCTGCCTCCCCCATACTATCACACCGAATAACATGACGCCCGCGGTCGCGTCCAACGACAACTACGACGCGGGCTCTCCCCCCATCGCCATCGACGTCCCCCCCCGAATGGCGTCGTCTACCCCTACCACCCTCGCGCCGCGTTCGGCCTACACCTCCCTCAAGCGCGCACGTCTGCTCTTCGACGTCGACGCGCCATCGCGCCCCACCCCATCGTCTTCCTCCTCCTCGTCGCGAGGCAACGACGACGACGATCATCGTCATCTCGCATGCGCGACATTCGCGTTCGTTCCGCCATTGCACGAGCGCGATGATGTTATGCGCGAAACGCACGCGATGCGAAGGGCGGCACGATTGGGATATACTATTCGCGCCGACGACGATGCGGTCGGCGATGCGGTCGTATTCGACGACGATGGCGGTATGCAGAAAACGACCGCGCTCGTCGTGGCATCCAGCCTCGGGGGGGATCGGAATTCGTCCAAGACGACGATCGTCGGGGACGGAACGATGATCGCCTCGAATTCCTCCTCGTCGTCGTCGTCGTCGTCGTCGGCATCGAGCGCGACGCCCCGAGTCGTTCCCAATCGACGGGTCGGGGGCGGCATACTCGTCCCACGCGACGATGGATCGTCCACGAATAAGACATCGATACCCACGCCCAAGTGGCACGCTCCGTGGAGATTATCGACGGTGATATCCTCCCATCTCGGATGGGTCCGATCGGTGGCATTCGACCCCACGAACGTACTATTCGCCACCGGCGGCGCCGATCGGGTCATCAAGGTATTCGACCTCGCCAAGGCGTGCGTCGCGAGGGACGATGCGCTTCGCATCACCCTCACTGGACACATCAGTCCGGTTAGGGGATTGGCATTCAGTCCGCGACATCCCTACCTCTTCTCCGCCGGGGAGGACAAGCTCGTGAAGTGCTGGGATTTGGAAACGAATCAGGTCATTAGGCATTATCACGGCCATTTATCAGGCGTATTCTGCTTGGAATTGCATCCGACGTTGGACTTGTTGGTTACCGGCGGTAGGGATGCCGTCGCGAGGGTATGGGATATGAGGACGAAGCATCAGGTCCATTGTTTGACTGGACACGATAATACCGTGGGTGCATTGCTTACGAAGGGTACGGATCCGCAGGTGAGAGATGATCGTTTCGTTGTTCAGGGGGGTGGGGGATGGGGTGTGGGGGGTATTGGATCAGACGTTGGGCTAGGGTGTGAAAAATAGTATCGATTTCGTGTCATTTTCACCTCGTTTATCAATATCTCGTCCTTCGCGCCCCCGATGTATAGGTCATCACCGGATCCTACGATTCGACCATCAAGCTATGGGACCTAGCCGCCGGCAAGTGCATGACGACACTGACCCATCACAAGAAGTCGGTACGCGCATTGGCCCAGCCTACCTTCGAGAATACCTTCCTCTCCGGCGCGGCCGACAATTTGAAGAAGTGGATCGGATCCGACGGTCGTTTCGTGAAGAACTTCACGGGACACGGTGCCGTGATCAACGCCCTCGCGATCAACGACGACGGCGTGGTACTCAGCGGCGCCGACGATGGCACGATGAACTTTTGGGATTACGGATCCGGACATTGCTACCAGACGTCGGCGACCGTGGCGCAGCCGGGCAGCCTCGATGCCGAGAACGGGATATTCGCGGCGAAGTTCGATCTGACGGGCACCCGCCTAATAACGTGCGAGGCGGACAAGACGATAAAGATATGGAAGGAGGACGAGAATGCGTCGGAATTAACGCACCCGATCGACATGCCGAGGTGGAGAAAGAAATGCATCGCGGAATCGAAGCGTCGATATTGAACGAAATAAGAGTGGATCCTAACACAGTTCGTTTGCGGGATCATTGTCTAATTAAGGGGGAGGAGGTGTGTGTGGAGGGGGGTAGGGGGGGGGGAAGGGGGGCCTAGTATTCCGGCGATTGTCAGGGGTATGGTACCACCGTCAGTCTAAAATCGGATTGGGCATCAATGGGATTGGGGCCATTAGTGGCGAAGAAAACAAGCCCCGGGCACAAACTCGATACGAAAATTCACTCTGGTCTGATCGCTGGGTTATGTAAACAGTGCTTTTACTTTTTTGCTGAATGAAATATTCTTGATTCATTAACGAAGCCACTAAAGACATTCGTCAGAATTATTTGTAATCAGTGAATTACATTCTGCCATGCACGGGTCATTTGTATCGTCGTCCATTTTTGAGGGACTGGGTAATGCCAAAGTAAAAAAGTATGCATGATCCGTACTCATCTCGTGATAGTACGCCCGAAAAAAGAATTATCATATCAACAGCGAAGTATTCTCGTACGCTTTTTTTCTTGAACATACATCTCCTGTCATCATATTATGTTCTCCGGCCCGTACTAATCTCAGAAAGATTTTCTCTCTATTTTATCTGAACTAGGATTTACGTCAAACATCATCCAATCAACACAATTAACAAAGACTAATCGTGTGTGTAAGATGTGCGTCATCAGCGACCTGAGACGTTTCCGATGGAGAGGACGGAATGCCCCAATGTACCAGTAGCCAACTTGCCTTGTCCTCGTCCCATTTGCCTTCATCGCCCATCACGTCCTTGTAAGATAAAAATAATTCGCTGTCTTTCGGAATATCCTCGAGAGCGATTAGCTTGAACGTCTCGTCTTCTGCGAATGCCAAGCATATGTTGGGTTTCGAGGAGTGGTTTATCATATCATGCATTGGCAAAACTGCCGCCACGTGGTCCGAGAGGCCAACGGCACGCGACATCAGTGTGCAGTACAAGCTCTCCGATGTTGGTACCTTATTGTTGTATTTCGATGAGTACTCATCGAGCTCGTGCAACCTAATGCCTACTGCGGCACTTATCTTGCATTCAGGTATAACTGGCGCCATCTTATGAAAATCTGACACTGCCACATGAATTGCGTCATCGTCATTCCTCCAAGAGGACGTATCGACAAGATTCTGAAAGGGATCATCTCGCTTCCATTGAGATATCCACGTCGACCAAGGATGCTCTTTTTCTAGAGCTTCTAATGCATAAGCTGTCAGCTCCGCCGGCCAGATTTCGTCATCGTTCGAGGATTCCAACGTAGGACGTCGTCTAATAAGGTGCCAGATTCGTTTGAGATAGCTTCGTGTTGCATTTTTTTTGCCGTGAGCCGAAGTCAATTTCCTTGAAATATCGGGGAAGTATGTGGCACAGTTATATTGCGTCAGCGCTGCATAATGCGGAATAGAGATCACCTCCTCCCCAACTGACAAATTTTTGGTGCTAAAGACGCCGCGACCGGCAACGCTCTCAGACGAACTTCGAACTTCTGCACCGGGGCAGGATATGCCAATCTCCGAGCACCATGCGTTAAATATGGCATCCTTCTCGCAATTGCTTCGGACGGATGGAGCAAAAAGAAGTAGTTTTACCTTCATGGATAAATTATTCAGACCCGTCGAACTGGATTTTCTTCTCCTCGTAACGCAGTCGGTCGTACTCTATCTTGCGCTTCTTCACTGCAATGGTGGGCACGTGCAGCTCCTGCTCCTTCTCGGTACCTCGCTTCTCGCTTGCGATGATCCTCTGGTCCGTTGTCGCTTTCGCTATTTGATACTGATCGCAGGATCAGCTCGTTGAGATCCAATGCAGCTTTCACTCCGTCGCTTCTGTCCGGTGACGTTTCCGCGCCGCAACCTATCGCAAGTGCATCATAGTGCATTATTTTTGTTTGCTCTCGACACTCTCGAGACTTGAGGAACTCCACGAGCGTCGACGACGTCACAACGTGTTACTAGGGGTTGTTGATGTAAGTCGAAGGGTTTCTCTGCTACAATAGAATGGTACCAGTTCCTACATAGTAAAAATAGCCACCCCAGCCCGTCTGGCCTTCACGCCGTCTGCAGGAACCAAGAGCGAGCAATTTTTTTTTATTCGAAAGTTGACTAAGATACTTGGAGTAGACTTGGGTTTCAACGATGTCAGCTTTGGACTTCACGGCACCGACATCGCTCCTCCCAGCGGCGAAAGCATCCGGCCGATGCCCCCCCATTCTCATCCGAGACGATGAAATCGTCGAGGGGGGCGTGTTCGAAATGGCCATGCTTAGAGCATTGGACCGGACTCAGTCGCAAGGTGAGTGTTTCGAATTCACGTCGGAATTCGTACTGAAGCGGGTAGAGATAGTAAGGAGGAGGGAGCCACTACGACGATAAGGGGTGGTGACCTTCCCTGGCGCTGATTGCTTCGATTCGCAGAGGCATACGGTGTTTGTGTCGTTGAGAATCTCTGGACTACTTTCCCCCCATAGTCGGCGCGTGTTCCCCTCACTTTGAATTTTTTTATTGTCCCTCTTTTAGGGTTGATCCTTACTTCGAATCCGAATGGTACCGAGAATTTCACAAGCGCCATGAAGGTGAGTCAAGACTGTGTTATTATTAGACTCGTTTCGGCTTGATTTTCTTGGCGGTTCGGGTGGTTGGGCTGGGGGCTTGTAGAGTCATTTCAATCAGCGGAGGGATGGGACTCCCTACACCAAGACCGCTAGTCCAAGGCATTATCGACCTAAATCTCATGTCAAGCTCAACGGCGAGAATATATGTTTTCAACTTTTGCTCAACGGCGAGAATATATGCTACGCGTGAACCGTCTGTGGCCCAATCAATAATGAGGGAGACAAGAGACCAGGGCGGCGTCGGCGGGGGCACGGGGGAGGGGGGGGATGGGGCATTGCTATGCAACACGACCTCACTGCATCGAGCCCGAAATGTCCATGCCAAGTAAATTTGAAGAAGTCACGGCTTTATAGTCTCTTCCCCAATCTATGCGACTGCATCTTTTCTGCGGAAACATAGATTTTAAGGTGGGGGATTCGAATCGAATTTTGTGATGCGAATAACGTCTCTCCCGCAAACCCACACCATTTTGGGGTAGAGTTACCTCTGGGACACTTTGCGCTGAAACAAACTAGCCCCATGTGATCGGGTCCTTGTTTATTAAAAAGCCATTTCCCCACACATCACATCTCTTGCTAGTGATTTGCCGTTGAGCAACCTCGTGGATGGTGGACCGAGTAAATTTGGGTGTCAATAGGTGTACGATATTTTGTTGCATATCAAAACAAAAACTATTCACAGCTCTAGGTAGCTAGTCGTATGATGTTAGATAATTGAACCCTACGAAGTCATCACCTGGCGGAGAGGACGTGTGAGGTCATCTTCTCTTTCATGGCATGACTAAATGTCTTGACAGTAATAACCTAAATTGTGGAAGGGGAGAAGGGATGGCATTACTAAGTGTTTGCACGAAGCCACTGAACGAGATTTCTGCTCGCTCCTGTACGAAGCAATTTTACTTTATTACCTCATAAACGTGGTAACCTCCAATACTGTCAAGAGAAATTATTTATGCCTGGTTGAGTTCTAGCGGCTAGCCAATCAAGAAAAAGACAAACAGAGGGAACGATTGGATGTTCACGCTTTGTTTTGTTGGTAGTAGGCACTGCTTTGGCTATGAGTTGGGCGTGAGTTTCTTCTTTCATATTCCCACATCATATGGGCAATCCAGACCATAAGACTCTACTAGTCCGTTAGTGGGCGATGAAAGCTTGATTTGTAACATTTCCAACTCAGCTAACGAATCAAAACCGATGCTTCTCAGTATGAGTCGCTCGATGTGTACTCCAGAAACTAAATAGTACGATACGGCCCCTGTGAATAAGTATTCTCGGATGAGGTATGGTTCACTGCATATTTTGGCTCACTACTTAGAGTGACCGTGCGAGAAAGTAGAGACACCATTACTCAAGCATAGTGGCCTCAACTACTGTGTCAGGAGTACCTCACTACTTCATATATGAGAGTGTATGAAAGTTAAGGGCATAGTCTATGGTGTCTCCAGTAACAGCAACAGTTAGATCCACTACTTTCAGCCCCGTCGGATTGAAATCATAATGTCCCGAAGAAAGCTAGCAGCCCCAGCAAGAAACTGTACCTGAAATCCCTTCAACGGCGAACTAGTCCCTACTCCACTACCTAGTTGTATTTCTGATGATGTTTTGCTGGAAGAAGATCACGTTTGGTAACTGTATTTTCTGGATGCTTATCTTCTGCCTTCGCTTGCTCTCTCTTTCTTTGTACCAACAGATGTCTTCAGGTTCATTCAACTCCCGTGTTCTTGAACAACGGCGCTGCCTACTTCTCGCTGCGATTGGATCAACGTCGGAAATGATGCCAGACAACCCAACACTCAAGAGTCTTTTAAATAATGGTCTACTGGTCACGATAAAGGGTTGGTTAGATGATGTTTTGGCCGGTAAAGTTGGGGGAGTTGATCTTCTACTTCATCTTTTAAGTAACATCATTCCAATTCCGGTTACTAAAGAATTGGTAACTGACTCGCGACTCGGAAAGACCGTGTCGTCTGTAGAGAAACACAACCTTTGCGCAGGTTCAGCGAATGAATCCGCAATTAAAAGCAGGATTCAGCAGGTGAAGGAACGCTGGAGTGCATCTGTCAAGGCCTTAAAAAATGTGAGTGTGGTATAATATGAGGGACGGAATAATTATCCTGCGTCGCACTCTGGCATGACTAATGATGTAAAATTCTTTCATGCTCTTGCTTTAGAATACTAATACATCAACAAAGCGACATCTGGAGGAAGAAGCTCCTCCCGCAGCGAAGAAATCCAAACAAGGAGGTTCAGCTTTGTCGAGTTTGTTGAGAAAAGTCGAACACACAAATATTACTGTCGCCTCATCCACTATGTCTGCGGTTGAAAGTGATAGATTGAAACAAGAGCGGGCATCAAAACTCAAAGAACGATTAGCTGTCAGTAGTGTCAAGTCCGGACTGATGAAAGAGAACATTGGTGAGTTATGACAGCTCACACAGATTTCAAGATTTTAGGTATGGAGATGTCCCAATGACGTCTTTTCCTCTTCAATTTGCTGTTTGTAGATGCGGGTTTGAAGAAAGACGACCGACGAATCCACTGGGCTGATGGTAGCGGTAAATCGTTGGCAGTTTCAGATGAGGGACCCAGTAAGCCCGAGCCCGAGCCCGAGAAGACTCGAAAGTCCCGTTGGTCCGATAAGAAAAAGTTGGAAATCCAACACGAAAAAGATTTACTGCTACAATCCAGGCAAGTATTTCACTTTTACCAGCGTGCATCGATTGTAGTAACCGGTCTTTTCTGATAGCATGTGTTTCCATATCTCTTTTACAGGAAAACTGTCTCCTTGGATCACGATAAAGATGATGAGTTGGACGCAATGGCGATGATGGTCAGTTCATCATCGGCAATGCAAATATATTTGCTTGTGTGGATAATCTAACAAAAATTACGCCTCTTTTCACGCAATATTTTCAGGCGATTTGGCGGCTTCCTCAACTGCTCCCGGAAGCTGGAACAAACCCGCCAATCCAGGTCGTGTCAAGTGAAGTTGCAGCTCAAACAACCCGCATGAGCACAACTCCCGCTGTCGCTTACTTGTCAGAGCACGATGTTCCGATTTCTCCTAATCTCCTCAACGAAATCGAAAAGGCTTTAGAGCTGAGTTCTCGCAATACTGCTACCCCTGATGTTATTCCTTTTTTCACTCCCCAGGCTGTGATTGATCCAGGCACAATCGCAGTGCCCAATATTGCGCCGGCATACCCGCAGCCCTATAATATTAGTTTGTCTACAGAAGCCAACCTGGAGACCGTTCTGAGTCTTGGGTTGCCTTTTTTCTTAGTCGGATTCAATGTGAATGCCCTTCAAACTCTTGCCGCAAACCCCAGCCTTCTCGCATCGTTCAAGGATGCAAATGGCGTGTATAAGCAACCGGAGCTCATCAATCTTGTCCAGACTCTTACTCAAAATGTGCCCCAAGCGAGCCAACTGGCTATGATGCCTGTATACGCTCCATATAACCCGGTGCCAACCTACCAGCCGAGCCCAGCGCCATTTACCCTGCCACCTCCAGTTCAACAACCCGGGCCGGGAATGCGTGGCTACCGAGGCGACCAAAATCTGGGCGATGCCAACCTACACCTCAGCGGTTATGGCCCAACGACGACTAATGATGAAATCATAGCCATGTTTGCGCCATACGTACACGTTACTGAGATTGTGAACAAGAGTGGATTCTCATTCGTCAACACTAATGATCCCGAGGGAGCGAGAAGGGCCAAAGAAGCGCTGAACGGGTCCCTCCTGGGGGGTCTGCCCTGTCGAATCAACCCTGCCACACGGAAGGCCAGAGATCCCTCATTCGGTACGGGAATCACCGCTCCTCCAAGAGCGGGGTTTGGAGCACTTCCAACAGACATGTTAGGGCAGGTTGATGTTTCCCAGGTAAAGGACGACAGGGGAAACCCTGCGACGAAGAATTTATTTGTCGCCGGTTATGGGCCGGTGAGTTTGCCATCGGTCATTTTATAACCTTCCATGGTTCTATCTCAATACTCACCCCGCTACTTCTTCGATCCAGGGCACGACTGAGCAACAGTTGAAAGAGTTCTTTGGACAATATGCCACGGTGGTCAGCATCATAATGAAAAGCTCGTTCGCATTCGTGAATACACTCGACAAGGAGGCCGCGGTCGTAGCCCGTTCGGCCCTCGGAGGACAGCTTCTCAATGGCGGAGCCCTTAGGATCAATTTTGCGAAAGAGACCGGACGGCTTGGTACTAGCTTCGACTCTACTTACGGCCCGGCTGGAGGACCTTCGACCTACGGGAGATATTGACAAATAAAACTGTTTGCTATTCCCCAACCAAAATAATATCTCGCGTACTTCTCTTGAGACTACTGCAACGAAACGCGCTGCGTGTTGACCTTTCGGAGGGGGATGGGCGCTATCCTTATTTAGAGAATATATCTTAGACTTTCCCACGAAAACACGACCAATCCTCACATCACGTACGCTCAATATTGCCTCGCGAAAGTGTTAGCAAATAAACGTGGAGTGTCGTACTTAAAGTGCATTGACCATTATTATATTTACATCTTGGATATTCCTTCTAGTTGCGGATTTTTCCTCCTACACAGATCGACTCGCTCGTCACGTCCAAGGTGGACCGCCGGATCCCTCAACATCTGCAGAAGATCGGCGACCTTGCCGGCTCGCGGGCATCTCTTGGAGTGTACCACCCCATCGTCGTCCACGTAATTAATCCAAACTCCCGGAATTTTCCCGACCTCGTGTTTGATCCTGGGACTCGCGACGCCGGGCATGGACAATACTCGAAAGTCGCGTCCGTCGAATACCAACGCGGCGAAATTGTCGATGCCGATCCCGATCTCGTGCGGATGACGCGCCATCATGGACTTGAAGTCGGCGCTGCGAAGGACGCCGTTCGATTGGATGCAATCGTGATGGGGGCAGATCAATCCCGGAAATATCCCCAACCCCCCGACTCGTATGTATTCCCAATCGCCAGCGGCACCGCCGATATCCCCGTCCATGATTGCTTCCATGTCACTCTCCGCGTCGATGTCCGTGATGGTTTCTTCCAATGACACTATCCGCTTCAGATTCGGCCTCCTCGTCGCGCCGTCCCCTCCGTTTCCCTCATGACCAGTGGCGGCGGCGCTTCGACCGCAATCGACTTGGGATGGATTCGACATCGCCGTCCCCTCCCCCCTTTTCCGTACCATCGATTCGATGGGATTATCGTCGTACTCCTCGCGCGACCGACCGCCATTATTCATCTTGTAAGCGCGATGGGTCATCGGGTCCATGGAATCCGAATGTCCACCGTCGAACCAGCATATCGCGCCCGCGGATCCCCCGGCTATGACCGTCCCCCGATGCGCCGCGTCGCGTAACAAATCGGCCAAGCCGAGACGATGCCACCTATCCACGGCGTAGAGGGTATTCCCCCCGCTCACCAGTATGATGTCGGCGCCGTATACGGCATCGATCAATTCGCCCTCGCGCGCGAATCGATTGGCAACGTCGAGCGACCTCACGGACACTCCCATCCTCGCGAACTCGGAAGTCTGCCTCGTGCGGTTCTCGTGCATGTCGTACGATGCCGTGCCAATGTACAGCAAATTCAATTCCGTCGGGGGACGTCGCGTCAGTGCGATGACGGCCGGGCACACCATCGGCATCGTCGTACTCGCGGTGCCGGCGAATATTCCCCGGAGGGACGGGGATGGAGCGTACGGCGCGCGAATGTGGGGGGGACAGGGCGCGAGGGTGGTGGATCGGGATGATTTCGCCGATCGCGTCGACCGCGTGGCCCTGTCCGGCGAGGGCGTGGTCGGATCCGCCATCATATATGATATCACCGGGCGGGGGTTACGACACTATTTTATTTTTTCATGACAGAGAGGTGCGATTGTTCTCCGACGTGGGCTAGTTGAGGCTAGTTGATCGATCATATTACTATCTACCTAGAGAGGGATCTACATGCTTCTTCCTCGATTGTTCCTTGGTGTTTTTGATATTTTTGTTGTGAAAATCGATATGGAAAGTATTGAATTCCTCCGTGAAGTCGGTCCTGACTCCGACGTTCGCCGGTCTAAAAATTCCCCGACAGGTGACGTGGAAAATGCCGGAATGATAAATAATAATGCCCGCCAAATTTATTCGTGACACAAATCATCATCATCACAATCAGCTTTAACACCATCCATCACAACACTTGTCACTTTTTCTGGGGGGCGGGCAAGATGGATGAGCGATGACGGACAAATAAGTGACATGGCGCGAGTGCAACTACTGGACAGGTGGCGCTAGAGAGAGGGATCGAGCGGGTAGTCAAGGCGATGATCCTCCGCCGGACGGGTATACCATCGACCATCGCACGACGCGAGTCGCCACGACCGCCCCCCGATCGCGTTGCCGTCGCACATCATCGTCCCGCCCCCCCCCCCCCCCCCCCCCCCCCGTCGACGATTCACGACGCGACGATGACATGCGCCATTCGCCCGTCGACGCGTCGTCGATTCGGTATCATCCCGTCCGCGCGTTCGGGTCATTTCGCGATCCGATCGTGGTCGCATTCGGGGGGATGCCGAATCCGTCGTCGTCGACTCGTGGCTCGCGGTGCCCTATTATTCGCGGGAACGACGATATCGATCCTCGTTGCCGTACTTCAACTCCGTGCATTCGTACTCGAGTACCAGGGACCGTTGGATCACGTCGCTCCCGCATTCCTCGAACCGTATTACGGCGCGTCCTGCCCCGTCTTCTCGATCGACGATGCGGATACCATGGAGAATGACGACGAATCATCGAAGGGCTACCACTCCACCGCGTTGCCGTCGTGGGAATGCGTCGGCGTCGATCGAAACATCGGAGGAGGGCGAGGCCGCATCTCCGACGAGAATGCCCCCTCCGTACCATTTCCTCGAATTTTCATGATCGGTGCCAGGGATGAAGACGGGGATACCTTTCGCGCGTGGGATCAACTTTTGCATCGAGCGACGACGGCTGATAATAATATCTCCCGCGATGGCGATGGCGATGGCGATACGTCTCGGCGCCTGCCGCGTTTGGAGCGGATAAACACCCTGGAGATCAGCAATCGATACGCACTGAGCGGCGGTGCGCCGCTTGGGAAAGTTACGACAGTAATTGGCAATTATCATCATCCGAATTCGACGTCGATCGCGATGGCGACGCAGAGCCCTGCGAATGCCCCGCGAGGAGGATCCGGCGGGAGGAAGTATTTGTGTCGTAAGATCAAGTGGGAGCATCGTCTTTTTGCCGTGTATCAATCGGTCTTCTCGGACCTCCTCTCGACGTATCCATACGATTCCGGATTCGTCATCGTCGAGGATGATGCCGTATTGATGGATCCGCACTCCTTCGTTCAAGAGGTCTGCGATGCGCATGCGAACGAGATGGATTTCTACTCGCTGTATCGATCGCCCATGCAGCGACCGGGGTGGAGGGGCACCGCGTGGTCCTGCATTTACATTCATGGGACGGTGGCATTCTACATCCGACGATTGATCATGGAGAGAATCGTGAACGAACGCAGACGCGCTCACTTTTGTCGATTTCCCGTGGATATGTACATTTCGAGGCTCGGCCCGTGGTTTTCCACGAGGAGGGCGATAGTTGGCCATTCCGACGGGGGCAGGGTCGGCTCCACCAGATGAGGGTGACTCGAGTGTTGGTCCGGTGCTAAAGGGGTGGATATGTGCAAGGAAAAAGACCTTGTTCAAAATAATGCGTTCTTGTCTTATTAAAATATTCGATAAAATCGACATGGAATGCAATATCTCTAGGGCCTCCAGATAATGTCACTGATAACTAACTATATTAGAAGTCAGTCTGCCTTATTTAAGCATGTGCACGGCTTCGGTATAAGACGGGGGATCCGTTGTCTACTCGAACCTTGGCGGGTCTCGTCACTTAGTTTAGATCTCCCGACGTCATAGAAGATCATAGGGAAAATAGGTAAAATGTACTCACTTTATTCCGATACCACTTAATATCACACCGCTAGAAATACATTGTTCCTTCAGTCACGACGCTTTTTCACTGAGAAATATACTCATATTATTGATCATAACTTGTAAATATACACGTCATAAGAAATGACCTGACAAATATACACTTTTGCTGCTTTTGACCCTGATTAATGTCACACTTAATGTCGTCTGCCATATAAATATACACGTCAAATGTTGTCGACTGTTAAAAAGTACCAACTCAATTGTTTTTCATTTAAAATATACTCACCTACTCTGACACACTCCATTTCTACTCTGAGCACTCCATTTTTAGCGAAAAGTCTCTGTTCCCCGTCGGTCACCACCAAAACTTAGGCTGATAAATATCACACAGTTTCCTCCCAAGCATAACATCACACTCTCTTCTTTTGATCATCAAGCCATGTCACCACCCGCGAGTATCAGGTCTTCCACCCGCCTCAAGAAGAAGGATGGAGGGGATAATATTCCCACGGCACAACCCGCCCTCAGCCAGGAGCAGGCCGTACGAAAAAACCGCAGCACCAAGGGTGGGGATATGGGATCTATGAAAATCTGATGGAGGGGATAATATTCCTGTGGCACTACTGGGCCTCAGCCGCAAAACGAAAGGCTTGGACAGATGCGTAGTGTCGCGATCGACTCAAGAAAAATAACACCGCTTCCCCCCCACACGAGTCTCTTGGTCACGTCTCTGAAAACCTACAAACATTGGAAGAAGTTGAGCAACATCGTTTAGTAACTGGGCATGTATTTCCCTCAAGGGAGATCTTGTGGATGAGGGTTGTGGAAGAAGCGCTTTGCCGTGGAGTAAGCATTAAAGCGGCGAGGATCGGACTAATTTAACAGTATATGGGTATTAGTTTTACGCAAGTGGTAGTTTTAGGGAAGGTTAAGGATGGGAGTGCCGCCAAGTTATCTGTCGGGAGAGTGATGATTTGAACAAGATCCCGGAAAAATACGTTGTTGTTGACAAAAATTTCACTACAAATACACCTTTGGCATCAGCGTGGGTACTCCCGATGATCATGAGCACTGTTGAACAGGATCCTGGTGTAGGATACGAGCAACTACGTGGTCTTATCAGACCTTACGCCAAGGATCACCATATCACTGACTCCATTCTCCAAGAAGGAAGAGATCTCGCCAAGAAAACTGTCTTTGGAACGCCCAAGGATAATGTCCAATACGCAGAAGGTGTGGCCTTTGCAATGAGAAAGCTTGGACATGAAGTCAAGCTCATATTCACGACACGCGCCGAGACTCTTGCAAGCGTTTGTACGATCGTGTTGAAGGAAGAACATGAGCGACGCAAAAAAGCCAAGGAGCCATTTTTGGAAGCCAATGATAGAAAGGAATTTTGGAAGAAGTGGCATGAAGACAACGCAGTCTTCCTCTCTGAAGCATTGGGAATTGATGGTGGTCCAGCTGAAAATAAATTTCTTACAGGTATTTTGGTGGCTCCATCAATGAGCAAACGGCTTGTCCATCACATGCAAGATGTCATACAAGCTGATGGAGCCCACACATCATTCGGAAAGTACACCTTGTTCTCAGCGTATGCAAGTACGGCAAACGGCAACATGATAAATCTCGGGTTTGGCCTGCTATTCGGAAATGAAGACCTCCGCAATTGGACTCATTTCTGGGAATTTGTCGTCAACGTCCATCCAACTATTAATCGACCACAAGTTACAATACTAACAGATCAAGACAAGGGATCCATCAATGCTGTCCGTGGATGTATTCCATTAGCCTTTAACTTCCATTGCTCATTCCATCGTAAGGAGAATATCA
>JALLBA010000346.1:0-20045 GCA_036939675.1 Cyclostephanos invisitatus
TTAAGTAAAACTAATAAACCACACAATTGTGTGGATTCATTCCCATGCCATATAATAACTAACCCCTTATTGCTAAAAGTAGTGGTATTTCGGCAGATCACTTCTTAATTTTCAAAATCTCGAGGTAGATTGAGGTCAAACGCACGGAACCACCGTGTTTGAACTGCTTATGGAGGTCGCACTATTTCGCGATGATACCACCCGCGCTGCCGCTGCCATCGTCCCCGCTCCTCCTCCTGGCATATCTCGTCGCCGTCCCCCTCGGCATCATACGATCGGCATTCGCGTATACGTATGAGTTCGAGAGCGCATATGCGGGGGGGTGCGTCCTCGCGTCGACGATGATGACGACGACGACGACGACGGGGTCGATGAATGCGATATCGACATTGACGACGACGATGCGAGGACGACGGGATGCGGAGTGCGATCGCACCGTCGTCTTAGTCGCGAGTCGTCGAAAACGCATTCGTTCGCGTCGCCGTCGGCGCCATGTCGCATCGTCGTCGTCGTCGTTCGCGTGCCCGCCGCTCGAGCGGAATGCCAACCGCATCGCGACGACGACGACGACGACGCGCGGGACGGGGAAGGGGGATGGCGCGATGGTCGTCATGCGCCGTGGGGGCGGGATGACGATGGAGGGGAAGAATGCGCACCACGACGACGACGACGACGACGAATACGAAGACGAGGAAAATCTCCGACGCGCGATCTGCGATCTCGTGTCCATCGTGCATCCCGCGTCGTGCGATGACGATATAACGATGACGTCCGACCCCTCTTTCTCGGCATCCTCCTCCTCCTCCATCGTGCACATCGTTGGCACCGGACTCAATCCGACGTTGATGAACCTACCGTTGTCCACGCTGTGCGTGCTATCTCGCGCAGATGTCGTACTGCACGATTCGTTGGGACTGTCGCATGCGGACATACGACGATTGGTACCGAGGCACTGCGATGTGATATGCGTCGGGAAGCGGGGGGATCGTAGTGCGAGTAGCTGGAGGCAGGTGGACATAGATAACTTGTTATTGGAAAAGGCATGCGAGCATCCTCTGCCGCCGACGACGCGTCACGATGGATGGGACGACGATGCGAAGACGACGACCACGACGGCTATGACGACGAGGAAAAGGAGGTGCATCGTGCGCCTCAAGGGGGGGGATCCGTTCCTTTTCGGTCGCACGAGATCCGAAATCGACGTATTACGTTCGAATCGTGTGCCGTACACGTATACGCCCGGCATATCGAGTTGCATCGCCGGTCCGCACCTGGGCGGGATACCGCTCACGGACCCATCGCTGGATTGTCAGAGCTTTGGCGTATGGAGCGGAACCGACGCGTTCGGTAAAAGTCGTGGATTGAAGTACGATGGATGCGATGACGACGCCAATATCATCGTGGACGAATTACGACGGGGACTGTCGGGGGTGGACGTGCTCGTATTCCTCATGATTGGACGTTTGGATAAGTTGGATGCGCTTTGCAAACTCATCGCGAACAACCACGGCGATATTGGCAATGATACGGGGAAGTGGAACGCGGACACGCCCTGCGCTGTCATACAGAACGCGGGGGGGATATCGGCGGTCGACGACGAAGCGTCGACGACAACGTTGCCCGTACAGAGGGTTTGGAGGTCGACGCTCGGGAACATAGTGAATGACATCCGGGGGGAGGATGCAAATCGATCGAGCGTTAGCCCGGCGGTATTCGTCGTTGGTGCCACGGCTTCGTTGGATTTGCTATCGCAGGAACCGCAATTCTGAGATGTAGCAGAATAATACGACCAAACTCGTTGTAGATACATACATCTCTTGGTAAGAAGTTGATCCGACGTCCTGATCATATAAGAGAATTTATCATAAAACACGACATGTTTATTTTTATGATTTCTATGTATCAGCAACCCGGGATGTTGTTACCATTTAGACGAGAGTAGGTGTCTTGAACCCGCCCCTTCCATACCTTGACCTGTTCATGTCAATCTTTGCCAATCGTAGCATTTGCAGCTTGTGTTGGTAAGAATACCACCCAAAGCTGATCGTCATCACCAAAAGGACCCCCAACACAGCTATCAAGTTTATGGCGAGCTCATTGTACGGTTGAACCCAGGTGGCATCATCGTCCGTACCCCCGTTGGAGTAGTATCGATCATATGATGCATCGATGTAGGCATTAACGCACATCAGTATGGCGTCGAAGGTACCATGCAGTAGAACGGCGGGGAAGATGATTCGCCCCACTCCGATATTCCTCTCGCCACCGTGCTTCTCTTCGATGAACTTGCGTATCATGTTGATACTCTGCATGGCCGCGCCGAGGGCGTGGATGGGAAACATTGATCGAAAGAGCAAGATCGTCAGTCGGACTGACACGTCCTCGAGGTCGTCGTGGGTGCCACCCAGGAAGAATACGTAGAGGAAATTTTCCGCACAGGCAAGTCCCACGGCGACGCTTATCATCCCCGTGGTGATCGCCGCGCCCTGCTGCTGCAACGTTCGAAGCTCGGGCTCCACGTCGGCGTCCTCCTCGGCACCGTACGACCTCAACATTTTAGTACGTGTTGTGCTTGACACTCTCTTCCTGCCCCGGCTGTCAAGGCTTGTCCCATCGCTGTCTTGACTTCGAGAGAATTCTCCCACCAGCTGACTATCATACTTGTACGCGTCCAATCCGCCAGAATTCATTGCCTGCTTGGCAGTTCGATCCAATCCTGTTAAGAAAACCAGGTCGGGATGTTCTAAAAATCGAAATCCATAATACTTGCAAAGCTCCTCGACCAGAGCCGCCACAAGGTACGCAACGACGAGCTCTCCTGATGTTTTGAGGATGCGATCGTTGGCCGAAAGCCAGGCGTCGTAGACATCGCCGAATATCCAATGGGGCGGAAAATACGAAGCAAATACGATCCATTGGATCGTCAGCACGAGAACTCCCTCGATTACGAACCCCGTCACAACAGATATGCAAAATCCCACGGCGAAGAATTTCACCACCGCATCGAAGCTCAAATCGCTTCGGTGGAAAATACCGAACACTACGAATAGCACAATTGCGCTCTGACTGAACGTGGCGATTAAGACGATCGCATCACCCCACCCGAACCCCCCCATCGGGTGCAGGAGCATGGTCATCACCACGAATCCCGCTATCAGCACGAATCCCAGGAGTAGGTACCTGCTTAGATGACTCAATGCCGCGAAGTGCTGCATCCACGTCCTGTTCGCGCGTTCCATAAATCTCCTCCTAACGTTGTTCACGTCCCTCGCATACTCCGAGAACGGCTGATGCGTTATCAAGTCGATGCGCTGCATGCTCGGTGGTAGCAGGAGCCTCGTCTCGCGCGCCTCCTGGGCGAGGGCGCATATGGAAAACAGCTGACACCAGCACGAGCATAGGACGCCGCAACAGCAGTTGAAAAACGTCATCGTGATGCGCGCGAGGAAGTCCCCGCCCCTGCGCTTCTTCTTAATCGTCTTCGTGCCCTCGCCGGAGGTGCTCGTCGATTGATCGTCGTCGTAATCGGCATAATCGGCCACGGTAGTATCAACGGGGTAACACCCGAAGAGCGTGTGCGAGCATGCGCCGTCGTACTTGTCCTCGCGTTCGTGGAAATTCTCCATCACGGTATTGTCCGGCGTTACCAGGCTGCCGCTCGTGCCCTGCTTGGTGAGTATGCTCGCGTAGTAGAGGTGATCGTCCTGCGCGCGCGCACGGAGTATGGCGAATCGCGTGCGCATGCGTCGGCGCCTACCTATGATGCCTAGAATCAGGAGGAATGCCACCACGAGGATGATGCGAGCTTGAGGTCCCTCGTCCGTCGTCGTCGAGCCATCCTCGGTAGCGGAGGTGGACGACTCCTCGAGGGAACGGGGATGATACTCGTCGGATTCGAATTGACCCATGAATTTCAGGTACGCTCGACGTACGACGTCGACGGTCGGATCGAATACGTATTCCTTGTAATCCCTCATTTTCATGATACCGTCGAAGCCGTGCCTTTTATGCGCGGCGGTAAAATCGCTACTCGACGATGCGTCATCGCGAACGCGTCCCATCAGCCTCCGATCGGCATCGTCGTAACCGTAATCCCCGCCGCCGCCGCCGTCACGATCGTCGTCGAACCAACCGCCGTCGAAGTCCCTCGTACCCGAATTCTGCCGTTGCTGCGAATCGAATCCCCATATTGCATACGTGATCAACACCACCACTATCGTGATTATCCACGCAATGCTTATAATGAACGACGGCGCGCGTCGTCCGCCCTCCTTGCCCCGTCCGGCCTCCCCCCCCACGCCCCGTCTCGTCAATCCGCGCTTCCCGTTGCGTTCGTCGAGGAGGTGTTCCGTCCTCGACGATAATATCAATCCCCAACACGATATCGCGCCGCATACGATCGACTCGTCGAGGAATAACGACGATAGAGACGTCGAGAAACCGCGATATCGCCGCGGCAGGCGGACGTTGGCGCAACGATCGATCTTGTGGGATTTGCACTTCCTTATCCCGGTCGTCTTCCTCTTCTTCTTCGCCGATGACGAGGATAGCGGCACCATCCTCGTCGTGCCGATCCCGACGATTCCCCCCCGACCCCGCGCCGGGGACGTCGTCGATCGTTTATCGTAATCATTGTCATTCGAATCTTCGTCGTCATGACTATCGTCGTTGTCGTAATCGCTCCCACCCCCCCCCTCCCCACCGCTAATATCGCCGTCGCTGTATGCGGCATCGTCGCTATCGTTGTTCGACGATGCGCCCAATTCGAACGAGGGGACGGTCGTGCCGCTCGTCGTTATACGATCGATGTCCAACCCGCCGTCGTAGTCGTCATCGTCGTCGTCGTTATCGCTGCTTGCGGCGGCATCGTACAACGGCGATTTGAGCCGCATCGTCGATCCGGCCACGTGCGACTCGCCGACACGATCATCGGTATTCCCACCGCCAAGCACCCGATCCCGCCGTTGCATCTCCCGTCGTTGGCCCGGCGGACGTCGACGATGACGATCGTCGCCCCCCCCCGACGTCGACGCATTCGGCACGCCCCCCCAGCCGCTCGCCCTGGCGGACGCCGCCTCGAGTCCGCCCCTCATCCTGTCGATGACGGAGTTGTTCGTTATCGGATCCATCCGTCCTCCTCGTCGCGACTCTCCCCCCCCTCCCATCCCTCCCATCCCTCCCATCCCGCCCGCCGATCGCGCGGGCGGATCCCTCCTCCCCCCGCCCCTACCACCCTCCACCGCCCCACCGCCACCGACCGCCGGGGGGGGGGACGACTGTCGTCGAAAGAGGGTGGATATGCCCGACGTCGTCGTCGTCGTCCTCGTCCTCCTCCCCCCGCCTCCTCCTCCTATCCACCCGCCGTTACCGCCCGCCATGGTCGTCGTCGGCGGATCGCGACGCCTTGCATTCGCGGCATTCGTCGTCATGGGCGGTATGACGTCGTCGTCGGTAGTATTCGCCATTCGACGAATGCCGCTCGACGACGACGTCCCATCCCCGCCGTTCCCGCCCCCCGATCGTCCCATCATATTTCTACGATGGGCTTAACCCCCACGTCCTTGACGTTGTCCTTGACGACCTCGGGAGGATAATATGCTTTATCTAGGTAGTATCCCTGACGCCTCCCCCCGCCCGTCCCTCTTGGTTTCGTCTCGTCTCGTTTTATTTGTTCCAGTGCGGTTCAAAGGGAGATGGCCGTTGAGCGACGACATCTTTCTTCCCCCCCTCGACGAGAAAGAAAGTGTTAACAAATACATCTCTCGTTTCGTCCTTTCCCTTTTCTTACATGCAGGAATGAGATACACGTCATGTAACACGAAGACTCCCAACTGATGATCCGTCCGTCCTCCCCCCCGACGATTCTACTAACGATAGTCATCCTCCTACCGTATTTAGCCGGGGCATAAGGATCGCCGGGGCATAAGGCTCATACGGTATAACTATTAGAAAATCTAAGTTAATTAGCACCTCTACGTACGATCGTGTCCATCCCTTCCGATTCACACCCTTATTTACAGAACTCCTACGCCACGGTGCCCGTACAACGCTGTCGCCGGAAAGGGCTTGTTAAGCGCACTTTCCTCGTTGCCGCATTTCGCCGCATATCGCACACTCACACACGGCGCACCAGGAAGGGTTGAATTCCCATGTAACTCCGGTATGTTCTTCATCTCTCCCGCACAAAAAAACTATTTTACGGATTTAGACTTTTGGCTCAAACATTTGGTGATCCTTAAGCCCCGGCTAATACGGTAGTCAAGTGCTGGTGGTGCCAAAAAATGTAGGGTTTAGTATCCCCAGATACGAACCCGAACTCGAACCCTAGACTCCCTGGGGACAGAAAAGTCGCCCCGGTGTGGGTGGGTGGGTCGCTTAAAACACTACTTCTACTACCCCCTACTACAATCCCGACGCCATGGTCCATGTGCTCCTGACGCTGAATGAGCCCTTGCTGCAGCGTAGCAGAAACCACGTGGCCCCCTCGGTCTGTCCCTCGCCACAAGAATTATTTAATCGGTGCGACACCTCCACCAATTCGTCAACAACATCGGCGCCAAGGATGATGTCCGCCGCGCTCTACTCTACGTCATCGTTGCTGTTGTTGGCGGTCGCAACGGCGGCGCTGCTGTCGCCGCCGTTGCCGTCCCGCCGCTGTTCGACGTTCCGTACCACGACGACCAAGCCGACATGCCGGGCGGGAATCGCCCCGCGGGAGCATCCTCGCGAGCGAGGTCCGCCGGGCAGACGACGCCATCGCGGCCTCGTGCCGCATCCCCCGTCATTTTCGACGTCTCGAAGGGGCATGTCGTCGAACGACTTCGACGACGAATACGACGACGACGCATCATCCTCCCAGGCGTCGTCGTCGTCGTCGTCGTCCGCCACGGCCACCAAGTTCTTCGAGCTCGACGACGCCTTCGCGGACGATGGCACGAACGTCGTCGGTACGAAATTCTTCGGCGGAAGCTCCATTAAGGACGAGCTGTACGTTCCCGAGGAGGAGGAGATGGCCCTCGTCCTTCAGGGCGTGATCGACGTTGACGACGGCGATGACGATGATGATAGACGACGACGAGCGAGGAGGTCGGAGTACCGTCGATTCGAGGATGATAACGCGTTCGGCGACGCGCTCGCGGGGAGGGTGGGAATGGCGCTGCAGTTCGCGATCAATCGGATACTCTACGATGACGATGACGACGGCGGCGATGGCGATGGCGGCGAGTCGGGAGGCGTCCCGTCCTGGACGGAGGATCCGTCCATGACGTGGTCGACGCCGTTCCCCAATCCCCGCAAGTCCGGTGGCGGCGGCGGCACCCCCCTGTCGGGCCTTGCCGCGTCGAAGTCCTTCTACAATCGGTTGGACGTGGCGATAATATCGGCGAATACGATCGAGGGCACGACGACGTCTGTCGCCGGGGGGGGAGGGGGGACCGTCGTCGTGGAGGTAAGGTGGGACGTGGGGGCGGTGTGGCCCAATCCGTGGGAGTCCCGCGTGCTCCTGACCGGTACGTCCGTGCTCACGATGCGCGATGACGACGGTTACGGTGGCGTCGGAGGCGACGGGGGGGGCGGCGGCGGCTTCGTGTTGCTGGATCAGCGCGACGTCCTCGACGGGGGGGAGGACGTGGTGGGCGCGCTCGCGTCTCAGCTCCCGCCTCGATTCTGGGACGTCTACCACATCGGGATGACCCCGTCGGCGGAATTGGACCCGCGATTCGATACGCCTCCCTACCTTTCCTCGTCCAACTCCGGTAAAATGACGAACGAACGCGGGGATAAGAAAACCAGGGGACTATTCTCGAATTACCGATTGTCGTACCTGCCGCCGAGACTCGTGATGGTGCCGTCCCTCGTCGACGCGAACGGACGCGACGGACGCGCGGCGCAGGCCCTCCCGAATCACGCGTTCACGACCGCCATCAAGACGATGGGACCGAACAAGGAGAGATTCGTCCCGGTAACGCCCGTGGAGGTGAGCATATCGAAGGCGACGTCAGACGACGACGGCGACGGGGGTGGGATGAGCCTCGTGAGATGGACCGTCCCGGTCCCGCCGGAATTCGCGTCGAGGATCGCCTTGCCCCTACCCGCGATTGGCGACGACGACGTCGACGACGACGACGGAGGGGGGGGGACGGGGGTGGAATCCCCCCCCCTGGCGATAACCGCGTCGGGGAAGAAGAAATTCACCCCGCCGTACACGCCCGGTCGTACGAATCGACCACCCCCGATCCCGCCGTCGTCCCAGTCGTGCGAGTACGCCCTGCGTCCCACGCGTCTCGTCGCGACCCTGCCGTACGCGGGCAATCCCCAGGACGAGGACGTGACGACGTTGCGCAGGCGTCTGTACAGCGAGGCCGTGGAACGCGACGGGCACGTGCCGAAGTTGGACCCGGATACCGGTAGACCGATATTCTTCTTCTGGATGAACGACGCGAAGGCATGCTTCACGAGGGTCGGCGGACTGGGCATGGCGGTGTACGAGTGGAGGGCGGGATGGAGCAAGTCGAACGAGATCGGTATAGAATTGGAGCCGTGATTTATATACATGTATAGATATCACTGCAACGCGCTCTAGAGGGTCCGGTACTTGATTCGCGTTGTCTTATTATATTCTTAATCATGATCATCGCCGTCATCTTCCCACAACGCAGTCTTTCGTCAGCGCTAATAACGATGTCCTGCGACAACATCGAGGCCTTCGCCCCCCCCCCCCAAGATTTCAACACCTCCCGTGACGCCCAACACCAACAGGACGCCCACTCTCTCCCAATTCAAAGCGTCTGGATGGCGCACTTGCCGGACGGCACCTTCGCCACGCACGCCCTCACCTTCTTCCCGTTCATCTTCACGGTGCACGTGCCGCATTCCCCATTCTGACAATTGTACGGCACCTTGACCCTCGCGGCGTTGCACACCAGACTTATCTTCTGATCGACGACCACCTTCGATATCTGCACGCCGTTGACGGAAACGTTATCGTTGTATTTCGGTCCACTCGATAGACCGGCGTCCTTGGCCTTGCCGAGGGAATCGTCGTTCGAGAATGCGTCCTTGAGACCGCCGAAGATGTGCAAGGTCGTCGACGATGATGATGACGATGATGACGTCGTGGACGACAGCGGCGGCGGCGGAGATGGGACGAACGAGTGGACGAAATGCGAATCGAGGGAGGGGGAGACGAGCAGTCGCAGGAGGAGGGCGGTCGATGCGATAGCAGTCGCACGACGGGGGTATGGGCATAATATGGTCATGATTGCTTTTTGTTTTTGCTTAAAAGGTTGTTTTGCTTTTGTGTTGCGTTCGTGAGGGTGTGATGTGGGAAAATATGACTTGTCGGCCGGCAGATCATGGTGGTGTCAGCCAGGGAAGAGAGTGTTCTCTGTTCGTTTGTGGGTTATGAAAAGGAGGTGCCACGTACCACTGAGCGTTTTAGGGTACGTATCAAACGTACGTATCAGGTACAACGGTGGGTAGTGCCGCACCGACAGACCCGCCGGCCGAGCGAACCGAGGGTGTTGGCGAAATTCACAGCCGAACGATGATAATGACGACGACCACGACGACGGCGAGCGGCAGCGTCGCCGCCTGCATCTCGTTCCTTTCGCGCACATCATCATCCTTCGCCGTCGGTAGGTGGAGGTGGAGGCCTCTCCCGCCAAACGTCATCGTCCTCGGTGGTGGAACTACTTCCGCCACTGCCACCCCGTCAATCGCATTCGTCGCGTGGTCGTCCCAGACGAGGCGATGTCATAATCACCATATTCGAAATCAGTATCGTCAGTATCAATATCATCATCATCATCATCGTAATCATCGGTCGTCTTATCCATACGTCGACATCTCGACGAGCGACCCTAAAATTCATCATCATCGACGTCATCATCATCGCGTCCTCTCCTCGACGACGACTAGGGACGACGACGGCACATCCCGCGGCCACGACGACGCGAACGATAACGTGGCAGTCGTTGTCACTCGCGATGGCGGCGGCGGCGGCGGCGGAGGCGGTAGTCGCACGTCGTATTCGAATTCGTCGTCGGTCCTCCCTCCCCCTCCCCGCCATTCCGACGATGAGGATAACCACGCCGAAGAGCTCGTGAATGCCCTATTGAAACGAACGTACGACATGATGGACCCGCATGCGACGAACATCGTGGCATACAGCGGCGGCGTCGATTCGTCGTTGGTCGCGGCGCTCGTCAAGCGCTCGTTCGACGAACATCATCGTGGCGACGATGGTGGTGGCGGCGGATCCGTCCGAGCGGTCATGGGCGTATCCGACGCGGTGCCGAGATCGCAATTGATCCAGGCACGTGACGTCGCGAGATACATCGGCATCGAATTAACGGAAATACGCACCAACGAGGGGGACGATGCCGAATACGTCAAGAACGACGGACGATCGTGCTACGTTTGCAAGACGCACCTTTATTCGGCATTGCGCGCGGTCGCGATGGAGGCATCGTCGTCGACGTTGTCCACGGGGGTTCATGCGAGCGAATCGTCGTCGTCGTCGTCGTCGTCGTCGTCGTCGTCGTCCGTGATACTGTACAACGGCACGAATGCGGACGATACCCTCGATCCGACGAGATTGGGCCTGATCGCCGCATCGAATTACAGCGTTCGTTCCCCCCTCGAAGCCACGACGAAGCGCGAGGTGCGCATCGCGTCACGTCGTCTCGGATTGCCCAATTGGGACATCGCCGCATCGCCGTGCTTACGATCGAGACTCGCCATCGGGGTCGAGGCGACGTCGTCCCATCTCAGGGCCGTGGAATTGGCCGAGGAGTACGTTAGGGAAACATTGGACCTCGATCGCACGTCGAACGTTAGGGTAAGGATGATGACGGGGGGTAGGGCAGTGGTGGAGCTCGACGATTCGTTTTTTCGCAACGACGCCGACGACGACGATGACGGTGGGGGAAGTGGCGGTCCCCTGTCGACTTCGGCGACGTCCCTGCTGATCGACAGTGGATTCGCGAAAAAGTGCGTGGACGAGTGGGGCTTCGTGGGCGGACTGGGCGGGGTCAGGCCGTTCAGGACGGGATCGGTCGCGGTTTCCGTGCCGCCTAGATAACGCCGGCGGTTTTAAGGGGGGGGCATGTCTGCCGTGGATGAAAACATGAAACGGTAGTGATAAAAAATGCCCGCCGTCTTGTATTGTCGGAGAATTCCAAAGGCAACGATATCCAGAGTTAATATTGTCACACCATCTATATTAGTCGAGCGAGCAAGGAATATGATCGCACTACCCGCCCGACTTATTCCTGACTCTCTCGAGGGTGGGATACGAATAATTGATAATATTATCCCTCATGAATATTAATGCAGTGATGATCATCGACCGCGGAACAACCCGAGACATTATGATAACCACCAAATTCAAACCCCACAAAAAGGTCAAGCTAAAAGAAAGGAAACGCGCAACTCACTGCAACGTTTAAACTTGCGCGGTCGTCGGAGTGGCCTGGTCTCCGAATCCGGCCGTGGGCGCCTCATACCCCCCCAGGAGTTCCGGTTTGCTGAAGTGCAGGAATAACATGAGCACGCCGGTACCTAGGTAAGACGCTCCGGTGATATATCGCAAATACTGTATCGATGCGTCGGACTGCAATCCGATCACGAGGAAGGCGACGAAGATCAAGTACGTCGCCTTGCCCTTGATCCCGTACAGGAAACCGAAGTTCGTTCGTAGGTTCTTATTAACCGAGGGGATGCTCTTCCACCACATAAGCTCGTACAGGAATAACAGTACCGAGAATAGGATCATATATACCGATACGAAGATCATGGCCAATTCGCCACTTCGATCGAGTAAGCCGAAGACGCCGAGGCAGCACATCATCGCGGAGAGGCCGATGCAGAATATGGATAGGAGGCACTGGACGCAGTTTTTCTTGCCCCTTTATTGTTTCCGTTTGGGATCGGGAGGGAGACACACGACGAGAGAGAGAAAAATGACCATAGACGCCCGTGCCGTGAGTGGAGACAACAACAACAGCGACGATATTCAATAATGATGAAATCGGCATCATGTAATATAGCATCAATAATTTCCGCCCAAAATACGAGAATCCAAGTTCATTCGAATCAGACAGTACGAATATTAAATAATTGCATCCCAAATTTGGACGTGCGACAATATAGATGCTCGGCATCCAAGGTCGCACGTTACTTTGTCGAGAATTGTTTGTTATGATTGTCCTCATCTTCGAAATCCCGAGTGGTGTATTTTTCCGATGGCCTATTACGGCCTATGATGACGGCGACGAATGATGGCAAAAATGACGGGCATTTTCGTAACATCTCCACACACCTCGACATGTGTGTTTTCATCCCCCCCCCCCCCCCCCCCCCCCCCTCCCCTCCCTCCTCCCTACTTCGGATATGCCCTCCCCGGCGGCCGCCAAAAGCAAGAAATAAAACAAAGCATTTCCTTCCTCCCCCCTCCCACCCCGCCGGCCGCGGCGAAAAAAACACGAACAAATGACACCCACCCCGCCCCCCCCGCCCCGAGTATTATATTCTACCTCTCACCTCGGCTTATTTCCCACCCCGCCGGCATTCGGATTATTACTACTCGCCGCTCCACTGAAATCTTCCCCCCCCGTGGCCGCCCATCCCGTCGAGCTCTGTTCGACTACGGCGGGCGCGGCTGACGAGGCGGTGGTCCAGTCGGGTACGCCGTATTGTCCGCTCATGGTTTTTTGGCGTGTAGTGTTCTGTTTTTGTGTGTCGGTTGTTGTTAGGAGTACCGTACGTACCGTACGCGGGTAGTTAAAATATGTACTCTAAAATACGTTGTACGTAAATACGCTCGATGATACGAACCACACACAAACTGGATTTTGCCCATGATATTATTATCTTTTAGATTATTTGTACGACCCACCCCAACATCGCCACCACACTCGATCCACTCCCCCCGTCATACAATTAATACACTACGACGAATTGAAGGACTAAATAATATACAATGACGTCGGTGACGTCCGCCGCGGCGATGAAATTACTCGACGTGCGCCTGAAGCACGCCGGTTCCATAATATCGTGTGCCATCGGCGAATACACGTCGAGTTGCGGATCCGACAGGCAGGAAATCGCGTGCCTGCGCGCCGGCGGTACCATCGACCTGTATCGCATAATCGTGTCCACCGTCCCATCCTCGACAAGGGACGGGAATGACGACGATGACGAGGAGGAGGACGAGGACGAAACGACCACGTCGTTGCGCCTGATATCTCGAGTCGAGACTCGCTCGACGCTGCGCTGTCTCTCCGCCCTTCGCGTCTCCGGATCGAAGCGCGACGTGTTGGTCGTCGGGTCCGATTCAGGCACCTTCTCCATGCTGGACTTCGACAAATGCGGCGGCGACGGCGGAGGCAACGACGACATTGACGGCACGGTAGGCACAAACGTCGACGTCCAACCCGCCATACTCCACAATCCCACCTTCGGCAAGTCCGGCATACGTCGCGACACCCCCGGTCAGTACCTAGGCGTCGATCCCCGCGGACGGGCCTGCATGATAGCGAGCATCGAGAAGCGCAAGCTCGTGTACGTCGTACATCGCGATGCATCCGGCAAGATCACCCTCGCATCTCCCCTTGAGGCGCATCGTCCCCGGACGTTGGTGTACGACGTCGTCGGGGTGGACAACGGGTACGATAATCCGATATTCGGCTGTTTGGAGGTTCAGTACGAGGAATACGAGGATGTCGGTGATATTCGCGGCATGGGGAGGACGGGGCCGGGGGGGGATGGAAGGGATGGGATGGGAAAAGGGAAGGGGACCAACGACGATGCGATCCAAATCGGCAAACACGGCGACGGATACGTCAAGCAGCTCGCGTATTACGAGCTCGATCTAGGATTGAATCACGTGTCCCGTCGATGGGCCACGACGGTGCACAGGACGGCATGCTGTTTGGCGTACGTTCCCGGCGGGGCCGACGGGCCGGGAGGCGTATTGGTCGGGGGGGAGGATTACGTCGAGTACGTCCACGAGGGGATGGCGCCGCCCGCGGTGCCCGGGGGGGGAAGGAAGAAGACGGCGAGGAGGATGATGTGCGCGTTGCCACGGAGGGAGCTACATCCGTCGAATAAGGGTGTTCTCATCACGTCGATGAGGGTATTGAAGCAAAAGAGGGGCAAGTTCTTCGCCCTCGTACAGACGGAATTGGGCGACGTTTACAAGGTCACGCTCATCATGCCCAAGGACGACAGGACGTCGGTCATCTCCATCACCGCGTGTTTACTCGATACTTTACCCGTCGGGAATGGCCTCATCATCAGTCGTCTCGCTTTATTATTCGTCCCGTCGGAATTCGGCGATCACGGCCTATATCAATTCGATGCCATCGACATCGAGGACGATGCCATCGGCTGCACGTCGTCCGATACGATATCCGCGTATCTGAATTCCGAGATCGACGACGAGGACGAATTCTACGGGTCTCCCGACATCGTACCGACGTTCGTGAAAACCTTCCGTCCCACGACGCTGCGCAACCTCCACAGGGTATCCGTCCTCGATAGTCTGTCGCCGGTGACGTCGGTATTGGTGGGGGAACTCGCCGGGAACGAGGTCAGTCCGCAATTGTACGCGCTTTGCGGACGTGGGCCGACTAGCGCGCTGCGCGTGCTACGTCACGGATTGTCGGTTACGGAATTGGCCGTGTCGGAATTGCCGGGCGTGCCCGGGGCGGTGTATAACGTGCGAGACGATACGGCCACGACGGTGGGGGGGAAGTTTTACGACCGGTACATTGTAGTATCGTTCGCGGATGCGACTCTCGTATTATCCGTGGGGGAGACCGTGGAGGAGATGGGGAAGGAATCCGGCTTCCTCACGACGGAACCCACCCTCGCCTGTTCGGCCCTCGGCGGTGGCGGCGGCGGGGATATGGGGGGTGGCGGGGGGGGGATCGTCCAGGTATATCCCGGAGGCGTACGTCACATCCAGCGGGGATCCGTATCCCAGTGGCACGTCCCTGGGATAAAGAAGATCGAGTGCGCGTCCGCGAACGAATCGCAGATACTGATAGCTCTCGTGGGGGGGGAATTGATATACTTCGAGTTGGACCCGCTGACCGGGAATTTGACCGAGGCGGGAACGCGCGACGTCGGCGCGGACGTGTGCTCGTTGGACGTGGGCGCCATACCGAAGGGTAAGAGCAGGAGCCTCTTCGCCGCTGTGGGATGTCGCGATTCGACGGTGAGGCTACTGAGCCTGGCACCCGGGGGACTGTTGGAGCAGAGGAGCAGCACCGCACTAGGGAATGCGAGGCCGCATTCCGTCGTGTTGTCGAATGCGGTCGGTCGCGACGGCGGCGAGATCACGTTGACGGTGGGACTCGACGACGGATCGGCCCTCACGGCCGGCGTCGATTCCGTCACGGGGGCGATATCGACGTCGCCATCGAGGCGCTTTCTCGGTGCAAGGCCCGTCGCGGCGTCCCGCATAACCCTTGGGGGATCCCCCTCGACCCTGCTCCTGTCGTCGAGGCCGTGGATAGGCCGGGCCGGAAACGGCAGTCATGCGATGGCTCCCATGAGCTATGCCCCCCTGGATCACGGGTGCTCGTTTTCCAACGAGGCCGTGAGGGAGGGAATCGTGGCGACGTCCGGCAATACTCTACGAATCTTGTCCGTGGGTGGCGAAGGCGGGGGTAATGACTTGTGCTCACTTGGATCCAGGGATGACGAGGCCTTCAACTCCAAGCGCGTAGACCTTCGCTATACGCCCCGCCAAATGTGCCTGTTATCCGCAAGGATCGCTGAGTCGTCCAGAAAAATCGTCCTTGCGATAGTAGAATGTGACGCCAACGACTATGGCGAGGAAGATAAGAAGGCCATGGGGTTTGACGGCACCGGCAAGTCTAAGGTGGGCCCCAGAAAGAAAGAGAGTAAGGACGGCGACGATGCCATGGACATGGACATGGATGAAGATTCCGATGAGGAGGAGAAGAAGGATGGGGGAGACGAAGAAGAGGAGGAGGAGGATACCGATGATACAAGGCTTACTCCGATACGTGGTCCCGTCCCGGCGGAACAAGGTCGGTGGGGGTCGTGCGTTCGTCTCGTTGACCCTGCGAATGCTTGCTCAACTCTCGATTGTGTTGAGATGAATAGGAACGAGGCAGCGCTCTGCTGTGCTTCTGTTAGGTTTCACTCTCGCGGAGGCGAATCTTTGCTCGCGGTTGGCACCGTAACAGGTATGACGATGCACCCTCTCAGTCATAAGGAGAGTCATGTTGTTTTGTACCGCGTCGTCAATGGTGAAAGGCTTCAGCTTTTGCACCGGACGAAAGTGGATGATGGCCCAGTTCTATCCCTGGTTCATTTTCAAGGCAGGCTTCTAGTTGGCATTGGTAAAGTCGTACGTTTGTACGAAATGGGAAAGCGACAGCTGTTGAAAAAATGTGAGCTTCGTGGACTACCGACCATGGTAAAAACACTGCAAGCAGCTGGGGACAGGGCTTTTGTCGGAGACATGATGCAGTCTGTTCAGTTCATCCGGTACGATGCCGCGTCGAACAGGCTCGTACTGGTGGCGAAGGACCGCAGCCCCCGTCCCATCACCTGCCAAGAGCTTCTCGATATCAACACAGTGGCGGTTGGTGACAAATTCGGCAATGTGTCCGTACTGAGGCTGCCTCGTGGAGCGGACGTCGGCGCCATCGACGTCACGGGCACGCGAGCCCTCTGGGATTCCTCCCGAGAAGATTCGACTCCGAAGCTAGATACTCTCTGCACCTACCACGTCGGTGAGGTCGTGACGTCGATGACTCGGGCCTCCTTGGTTGCCGGGGGCGCCGAATCGCTCATCTACGTGACGGTCACCGGACGCGTGGGAGCTCTGGTGCCCTTCACCTCGAGGGAAGATGTCGAGTTTTTCTCTACGCTCGAGGGATTCCTGCGAGCGGAAGCGCCCAGGCCCACTGGACGGGATCCCCAATCCTTTCGATCATACTATGCTCCAGTGAGGCATATAGTTGATGGCGATCTCTGCGATGCATATATTCAGTTGCCTTATGATTCGAAACAAAAGATTGCCGAGCAGCTTGACAGGTCAGTGGGGGAAGTGATGAAGAAACTCGAAGATATTAAAAATGCGTTACTATAGGGGTTGACTAAATTTATAAGAAACAATCCATAGCCACCAAGTATCTACCCTTTCGAAAACAGTGAACAGAATAAATGCAACTGGGAAGGAAGGGAGGCCTCGACATTTTGGAAATTGAATCGAGGCTCAATTTTGTGTTGAGAATAGCTCTATCAAATACTGGATAGGTCAAACATGCGGGAGATATTAAGAGGCTGGCTCTCTTCCGTGTTTATCCTTACCATGCGACAGTCCACAGTTCATCGTCAACATTTGATTATTCTTGATCAAAAAAGTAGAGTTTTTTGCCGATCTTATCACAACGTGGGCTTTCCAACTGGCGAGCATACTCATCCAAAGCGGTGCTATTCGGCACCTGCAAGGGACCCGTCTCGCGCCGAATGTAGATGCCATCACTGACGAAACGATGCTTATCGTAGCCCAGAGCAGTCAATCTGTAATCAATAGCCATTTGTGAACATGCATCTCCGCTCATGTCTTGCTGTTCCATGAGCAAGATATCTGGGAAAGGAACACCCCTCAATCCGCGTAGTGCATTCATTTCAAAGCCCTCAATATCCAATGACCACAAATCTACATGTGACACATTGTACTTGTGCAGGAGTGTATCAAGTCGTTCACACTTTACCGGATTTGAATTCTCGACTTCATCTCTAGTGGGGTTTTCGCCTTGCATGTTTATCGTTTCTTCTTGATATGACAAGCAGACCGGTTCCAAGTGGCAGGTGCGAAACTCACGCAATCCTGCATGATGTCCAGTTGTTGGCTCCACACATAGGCCTTGCCATCCCATGCAGAGATCATAGAATGCAGTGTTCGACACTCGCAAAGGAGCGTTGGCCCCCGATTCGACATAAAATCCCGTTCTTCCGCGGGTATGCAACCAGTTGACAAAGAGGATCCAATCTTGGCCATATTGCGAAAACTCCCATTCCCAGTTAATGAATGACGACCTATTGAGCCTATTGAAGTTGTACTGTGCAGGTGAACGCAAGTAGCTCCTGCACCGTTCTGTCCATTCGGGGCGGGCAGCCTCAAAGGTCTCAATGAAGGTTTCAAGGTTAAAGATTTCTGTCATATGATTTGTGCTCCCAGGAAGAACATCAGATTGGAACATTGCTAATCCCTTTCCCCTGAGTGACAACAGTAAATAGCCTGTGACAATAAAAAGCACGGTCACTTTCCCTGTCAGGAAAATCGGGGGTCTGCTTATACCCATGTGGCGGCTTTGCATGGCTAACACGGCGCCAATTCGGTCTCTGCTGTTGAGACCCTGTTCACTGGTATTACCGTAGGCTCCGAAATCCGATCATGAGAGGGCTGGATGCGGAGGGTGGGAGAGAAATCGGCTGGACACGGAGGGTGGGAGTGAAAAGAAAGAGGTGGGCGGGGGCGGCGGGGGCGGCGGGGGCGGCGGGGGCGGCAGGGCACTCATTTTAAGATCAGCGTCAGGAAATATTTCAAACGTCTGCCCGTCGAAGCGTGGTCGCAGTTGGCCAATTTTTTGGCCACTATGGTACGACACACCAAAAACTTTCTCTCTGAAGAAAAGTAAAAAGTCATTGGATAAAAGATACAAATACTCCTATTACACAAGAGTTCTGAAACGGAGGTTGACTCTAGGACACCAATGTAGAAAATGTACCATACGCTAGGATACTTTAGCCCCCCTTGTTTTTGCCTCTGTTTCACAACTCACATCACGTTTTCTGCTGGGGCGGCAGGCGGCCTCGGCCCATACCATCGCCTGTGACCTGATGATGCCCCAGCCGAGTGTGCAGGTATCACCCCCACACCATGGGTGATGATGCCTACGTTCGGCTTTGTGTCATATCATCAGGGGCATGAGCTGGTATCCCCCCCCCCAATCTTGCAGGCCTGGCATGGAAAGTTGTATGCCACGGCAGAAATATGCCCAACTAGCCCCATTTTCATTGGGGAAGTGTTCACATAAGCCTGCTTCGCATAGCAAGAGATCATCGTGATGCTTGGGCAACTTTTGTACTTTGCTGTGATGGCATCGTACACCTGCCTGATGGACATGCCATCCGGCGTCAGACTTGTGTCTCTTCGCCGCTAGATCGTCGACATGCCTTTGCTGGATGGCGGATGCTGTCGGCCGATTCTTTTTTACTTTGGCTTGGGGTGCATCAGTCCTGTCGTCGTCACCGATGCCGCCAGGTGATTGTCTTTGCCAATCAATGGCGATAGGTCCGCATCATATGTTATGATCCGAAGGGGTCGTTTGCTTCGCCTCGGGAGCCTTGAGATGACGACATATCATCCTGCGTAAGGTCTTGCTGGCAGTGTCCTTCTTAGGAAATCCAGCCAGAATCATGGCCTGAGGAACGTTGACTCTGGTAGTGGTGTTGAGGATCCGCATGGCCTCATTGACCTTCTTCAGATTTGCGGCACTTCTTTGCATATTGGGCAGCGAGGTGTACAGTGTTGAAACGGATTCGACAAAGCAATGACTTCAAAAAGTCGAGCCAACATGTGATGCAGTGTGAATCTGTCAGTCACTAAATGCACACTAGGTTTGGCCCTGTTTCAGGACTCGTATTAATATCGTACGCGGATTAGGGAATCAAAAGTCAAGCTATCTCGTAATCAGGTAGCCAAAAGTGCTAATGTAGCCGAATTAGTTTTTAGTATAGTTCCTTCGACCAAGGGCCTACGCTGAAACTCCCATAGGACACACTCCACCCACACAGAACACATCTCCATTTTCATTTTCATTTTCATTTTTATTTTCATTTTCATTTTCATTTTCATTTTCATTTTCATTGTCATTTTCATTTTCATTGTCATTGTCATTTTCATTTTCATTTTCATTTTCATTTTCAATTCTCATTTTCATTTTCATTTTCATTTTCATTTTCATTTTCATTTTCATTTTCATTTTCATTTT
>JALLBA010000347.1:0-55336 GCA_036939675.1 Cyclostephanos invisitatus
ATTCCTGACTCTAAGCTTTCCTTACTTTTCTTGATAGGGTCATTTTTCAGACCTTATGAGGTGCTCTAAGGTACGATAGCCTAGGGTCACTAGAGTGACCCTACGATCTGACCAACAAGGAGATACACATTTTTCTTTTTTTGACTCGTTAGTTGTTGTTTCAAACTTCAAGAAAACTTCCCTCTGCTGTGACGTCATCGCGTGTCCACTACTTTGACACCTTCTCCGGGCGGGGGTATTTATCCGCCATGGCGGCCGCAACCTCAAAGCGGGTCGCAACAACCGACGCCGGTATCCTACCACACACTTGACCGGTCACGATGCCCCTCCTCATCGTCATGCTCCTGTTGCTGCCCTTCGTTACCCCGTTCTCCACGACACGACGATCGCCAACAGTCGCGATATCATGTCATCCACCGCCCCGACTAGGACCCCGACGACCGCCGGCACATCCGTCGCACGCGACGACTGCGACTACCGGGATGGGCGCCCACTACGGAAGGGGATCGGAAATATGGCCCCCCGTCAACGAGGAACCGATATCGCTATCATCGTCGTTTCCGGGGGGCGTGATACCCGCCCCGGCGAGGGATATATTGGATAATAACAACGTCCGCCGCTCCCTCATGCCATCATCCCCGACCGCAACGTCAGACGATACCCCCGTGGCTATCGAACCGTCGGTCTCCGTCGTCGCACCATCGTCCGTCGCCCCCCCCCCGACGACGACGACTAGGGGCATGAAACGACGGGCTGTACGCAGGACACTATCGCACGTCCTATCGTCGGCGGCGCGCGCCTCCACCCGACGTGCGCGGTCGTATTCGTCGTCATCGGACGACGGACCCATAATCGGCGTGCCCCCCCCGGCCATAAGCAGGGGTCCGGTGATACTCGCGCTATCCCTACTGTGCGGAAAATGCGTCGACGCTCGTCACGTGTTGGCCGTGATCGGCATGACGGCATACATCCTCGGCCTCGCGTCGTGGTGTGCCGCGCCGAAGGTCGGTCCTGGGCGGCAGACGCAGCATCATCACATCGTCAACATGCCATCCCTGCCGATCAGGGGACACGTGCCGGACCTGATAAAGAACCCGCTCGGGTCGTCGTTGACCGCATCGAGGACGTACAGGACGTGGCTACGCGCAGGGGCGATATTGGGCGTGTTGCTCCCGGTCCTGGCATTGGCACGATTGACGCTCGGGACGGAATCGTCTTCGTCGATCGTGGATACGGCGGGGATGATGATGGGTGGCACGATGATGAAATGGACGACGATCGACGCATGTAGCAGCGACGTACGCGCCGCGAGGAGGGTGTTGGGCGGCCCGTTATTCCTGTTGTGCTCCCAGGCGCTTACGGAATCCTTGGCTCGTACCGCCCTACTGCCTTTACCGATAAGGATACTCATACCGGTGTCCTACAATGCATTGAGGCTATCCTCCCTACAATCGTGGGCGTTCTTCCCGGGCGACGGCGGCAGTCCCCCGATCATATCGGCGTCCCTGCGTGCGTTGGGGATTGCGAATCTACTATATTGGTACGCCAACCTCCTATTCTTCCTCGTGCCCGTGGCAGTGGTGCGGTATCTCCGGACGCATTTTTTCTGCGTGGAGGCGGAGGAGGTGATGGTGAGGAAGGGGGGGGAGAGTTCGATCGGCCTGTTGCCCTGAGAGAAGCCGTCCAGGGGCTAGCGGTGGGCGATACATACATATACATATATATTTAAATCAGCGTCTTGGCTGGGAAAACGGGACTCTCGGTAGTATTGTTTGTGGGGTTGAGGTCGACTGTACGCCAAGAAAATAAAAATAAGCAATTTCAATGCAGAAATGCAAGTCGCGATGTGATTCCTTTGCAATGAAAGGAAATTTAATACAATCGAATATTGAAACGATTGTTTATCCTGTAACCTTAGTCATCGTGCTAAGCGATTTCGACATCGTACGAATGGATTTTACCTCCCTCCCCGAAGAAGGGGGAACGCCCCCCTCTTGGCCGGAATGATAACGGCGAGGTATCCATCCAACAATGGGTCATCCAACAATGCCGACAAAGACGACCGCGGACACGGACAATCTGGCACGGTAGCGACGGGGGTATCGATGGGGGATGGAGACGGGTACAACGACGACGACGACGTCGGACGAAGCAGGCGGCGATTTACCTCGATGACCGTACCCCCGACGCAGCAGCGCAGAATCAGGCGTCGTCCGTCTGACAGCGTGATCGTGCACAGGGGATCGCGAGGCTCGACGATTCCATCGTGTTGATCGCCTCCGTTGTCGTTGTTATCGTCGTTGTTATCGTCGTTGTTATCGTCGTTGTTATCGTTGTTGTTATCGTCGTCCGCTACGCCGCCGCGCGCATCCTCCCCACCCCCTCCCCCTCCTCCTCCCGCCACCCTCGCCCCCGCGATGCCGACGACAACCGTCGGACCCATCCCCCCGTTCCCATTCCCACACCCCTTCCCATTCTTCTTCGGCCTCTTGTTCCTCGCGCGCAACTTGCCCCTCGCCGACTGCGCGTCCGTGCCCACCGAGACGTGATATCGCACCGACGTGACGGTAGGCGCGGGAGGAGAGTCGCCGGCGTCGTCGTGGCGGCGGTCGTCGTCGTCGTCGCCGTAGCCGCCGTCGACCGATCCCCCCGTCGACAACTCGAGGACGTTCCCGGCCGTGATCACGCACAGCCCGTTCGCGTGACGGTGCACCACCTGTGTTCCCTTCGGACGTCGACGTCCCCGATCCCCCGATGACGACGACGCGTCGTGGTTCGTACCGAGCGACTCTTGCACCCCCCCCCCCGATGTCGGTGCGTCGGCAACGCATCCATCGTCATTGTCGTCTTCGCCATTATTGTCGTCATCGTCGTCGTCGTGAACGAATGTCACGTCGTACGAACTCTCGAAGTACCGATGGGGCGAACCCGGACGACCCGACGACGGTCGGTCGGAATACGACGGGGCTGACGCGCGCGTCCCGTCATCCTCCTCGTCGTCGCCCACCGCGACTCGACGACGTTTGCGTCGGCGGGATGCCGCCCCCGGCGTCTTCGTCGCGATCGTCGTCTCGTCCAATTCAACGTCGTCTCGGTCGCCCATATTATTTTTACCAACCACCCCCCTTTCTCAATATCCACCTTTATTATTTGGCGTTTCCCCTCGTCTAGGAAATGTCGAGTTTACATGACAGAATTCTGTGTGTATTAAAATAAAACCGGATCCACGATACATGAAAAATATCGATGAGATGCTTTTTTTTCTTTTTGACGTCCTTCATTCACCGCGCGCAGCCCCAACAACGACTACTTTTCAGTGTTAGGGTTATCGTTCCTATTTTATCTCAAAACTTTTTTGCTTGAAGTTCAATATCCCCAATAAAAATCATCGACTCGGTTCTCGATTCCCTCAAAATATATTCAATATTCCGTCGGTTCCGCGGCGTTGGCATCACGCGGTGCAAGCAATATTACGAGAAAGGCGTTCGTAAGCCATAGTCGCAGTCTCGGTTTGATCAGTATTCCTACGCCGAGGCCATTCCCGAGTATAATGTCCTTCTTCCTCAACGAGAGGATTCCGCGAATATGATGTGGATCATCGTTGGGGCCCGGGTGGTTCAAAAGATTTTGTCACCAAGCCTTTACAACTCAGGTAGTAGTGAACGCATCTACCAGTTGTGTGCTGAGTTGTGAGTCCAGGTTGTGTCATGTGGGCCCGGCTACACAAGCATACGTATTGAGCCCTGCGCCAAAATTAAAGTATTAGATCGGGTCAGCAGAGGAATCATACTAAAACGATTTGCACGCCAACCCAAAATCACAAGAAAATTAGAGCACTGTACTCTCTTTCTCAAACTGTGATGTTTTCAATTGCTAACGCCGCGTAACCAACGGTAAAGTGAGAATAAAGAATTGATGAGTGTCGTATGATACGCGCGACCATTTTGAACTTACGAAAGTACTGATTCCTAAATGTCGTTCAAAACGATGGGAAGGGTGGACATCGATGTTCCGTTGGAACCATACAAGAGGCCTTTTATTATTTGGAGTGGTATCATAGTTGATGCTTGACGAGCTAGGTAGAGGATCGCGCCCTCTTTCTCATTTTTGTGATCCCCCACCCATGTACATAATATGATTGTGATGAAATTAGGTACCAGGGGTCGCGCGAGCACTCCTCTTTCGGACATGATGGTAATGTACCGCGATCACCTCCCAAGATCCCAAATCAACTTAACACACAACAACATATATTCATAAAATTGCGAACAAGCTGTTCGATGTTCGATAACTTCTCCTACCATGAGCGTAGGAAAGGACAATAAAGATGGTTCAAGCCACGAAATCCACGATGACGATGACACCATCGATGCACAGACCTCAAACTACGCCGAGGGAACGAAGCTGAGTACTACACAACCGAACCAGGAAAATCCAACACCCAAGCTGTCATCGATCGTGCCTCCCGAGGAAACGGCCGACCGCGACCACGACGCGTGGAGCGAACGATCTGCCGTCCTGTCCATCGAACGATCTTTCGATAGTCTAAGCAAGATAGATCTAAGCCTCGATCGAGCTTGTCACGAAGTAACAGATTTTCATAGTGGATGGAGGGAATGCAACATAGAGTGGAGTGAAGAAGAGACGAATGTTCTGGTTGCCTTCGCGAAAAAGAACATTATTCAAGATAGCGGCAATAGAAAAATGCATCACGAGGAGGATCACGACTGTGCAATGAATGGAGGAAATATTGCGGGGCTATCGATGCTGTACTAATTGACACCTGAGTTAACATCATGGCAACAGCTTTGTCAACGTTGGCCTCACATTGTGCCAAAATCATTGTTACAGGTATGATAGGTGTATGATGACGATGACCGCCTGATAGAGAGAAATACGATTTAACGTAGAATGACGGGAACTTTCATGGGCGAACACAACAAAATTAAAGATTGTCAGTAAATTCAGACTAGCGAAGGAATGCACTTCTTCTCTTTTGTATCCTCTTCATGTGACGATCTCTTTCGGTCACGCTCGGCTCCACCCATGAGTGTAAAGAAGTAAGCGCAAACACCCCAGAAGAATGTCGACAGCAGAAATATATTAGTACCAAGAACCCGAGCTTTTTCCTTGTTTGTCGAGATATGCTTCTCATCTAATAACCTCCTCGACAAGAAACCGACCAGGGGAGCCCCGAATATGGCACTCGACGTCTTCTCTAATAAAACCCAAAAAGCTACGATTTGAGCTCGTTCGGATTGATTCTGTGCTAGATCTGCACATAACGGTCTTTGGGGAAAGTATGCGCGATGGCGAGCGAGCTTGTGTGTGTGAGAGAGAGCACCACAGAGTATGGTAAGAAGACTTAAAAGTATTTTCAGTAAATGAAGATTCTCACCTCAACGCAGCAGCAGGGCACCAACCACCTGTCAAATGAAACATGCTATAGAAGAATATACAGCAGACGTAACTCTCCGAGTAGAGGAATAAACCATAGGAAAGAATACCAGAAAGCACGCTAACAAGGGCAACATTGACCCTTCCATCTGGGAGATGAGCGAAGTAGTCTCCCAATACACCTCCTAGAAATGCACCAACAGTTCCAAATATTCCGCCGACAACGGAAAAGGATATAATTTGCTCCTTCGTGAAGTCTTTCCACTCCAGTAACAGTAGGACGAAAGACATCATGTCCCAAGGTATCGCACCAAACACTCCTTGTGCGACGAGGTACGCAAATGAAGGTACTTGGGAGAAGCGCTTGAAAATATCCAATAGGCTCAGTTCGTCTCCGCTCGGCGTTTCGTCACTTTTCACTTTCGTCTTCATGCGGAGATATCGTTTTGCGCTTAATGCCATGATAATTGATATGGACCCCACGACGAAATACGGTGCCCTCCAATCGGTGTACCAAATTACAGCCGAGGTTGCCATCGTCGCCGCGATTTTTTCCAGGAAACCCATCAGACCGAACGCGGATCCCCGAACGGAGGATGGGACCAGGTCAACGAGCATCATCTGGGAAAGCGGAAGGATCGATGCGAGAGCAACGCCATTTATCGAGCGAAAGAATGCCTGGGCTAGGATTGTTTCGGATCGAGCGATGGCCAGCGTCGCCGCGCCCCAGAGGAAACACGACATACACAGGATATTATGAGCATTCTGCACCGTGTAGCGATGTACCAACCACCCCCAAAACGGGAGGGATATCGCGTACGATAAGTTCGTGAAGAGGGAGAAATACCCCAGCGTATCGACTGAAAAAACATGAACGAGAGTATCACATAAAATAGATGAGAATTTATTTCATGAGCCGATGTATACGCGATAGCGCAATCTATCACTGTCACAGTATGAGGGGCTCATCCATGGTCCATGACCTAAACTGAGTCACGCAGCGACAGTGGATGCATTATCATACGTACCATGAAGACCGAGAGTCGTCTCCAGCATAGGGAAGGACGCAGCCAATAGAGCTTTGTCCGCGCTGTCGAGGGCGGCAATGACAACCAAGACGGCAACGGGCACACTGTGTAGGACCTTGGCACGCTCCCATAGCAATGCTGTTTCACCCCACATAGAGTCCTTGGAGGACACTGGCAGAGAGAGGAGGAGAGAGGACGGAAGGGAACAACCTTGTATGTTGCTAGCTAGTGGGTCCACCTCACAATTCTGGACGTCGAATACTGATTCCTACGTAACATGCTTGCACCAAACTCACCGTCTCAATATATGTCAAGATGATGCTGCCGCTGCTGCTGCCGCTGCTGGCTGCCTCGCCTGCATATGGTCTACTATCATCCCCTATTAGGCATCGTGCCTCGCTGGAAGATCTCGCCCCCGCGAGTCGAAGTCGAAGCGGTCACGCGAGGTGCGTCTTCGGGGACATATCGCCGAGGACGCCGCGCGCGATGACGTCCACCGCTGGAAGGATAGACGACGCCATGAACGTTGACGTGGCAACGACTCCTCCTCCCCTGCTCGATGCGGTCGTGTGCGGAGGCGGTCCCGCGGGATTGCTGAGTTCCATAATGCTCGCCAGGACATTCGATTACCGCGTGAGAGTGTACGAGCGACTGCCCCCCCCGCCATCGCCCGATGACGCGTCCGTCTGGGAGGACATCGCGAAATTCTACCTCATCGGCCTAGGCGAGAGGGGACAGGCCGCGTTGCGCGAGTTCGGCGTATGGGACGACGTTGAGGCTTGCTGTACGGCCGTGCCGGGCAGGATGGACTGGTCGCCCGATGCCGGACCGGACGGGGGGGTGGAGAGGATATTCGTCGACCGGCCCGTAATGACGCAGGTATTGCCGAGGGACAAGCTCGTCGGGGTGTTGCATCGGCACATATTGAAAAATTATCCCGGTAGGATCGACTTGGAGTACCAGAGGGAGGTGACGCCGATCGATTTCGATAACGATGGCGGATCGTCGGTCTTGATCGGCGTGTCGAATTGTGATTCGGGATTCCTCCGTGGTACTCCATCGAACATTGGCATGCAAAGCATGTCGGACGATGCGCTGTGCGATATCGATAACTTTGAGCAAATAAGAACCAAGCTGTTGATTGCTGCCGATGGCACGCAAAGAACGATCGCCAATGAAATGGTGAAGGCAGATAAAGAAAAACGCGATTCCATGTCTCTACTGGAAAAGCTGAGGTATGGTCCCTCGTTCCATATCAAGCGGTACGTGGACGACAACCAAAGAGTTTACAAAACGATTCCCATGAAGGTGCCTGACAAGTGGCGGAAGGATCTCAACTACTCGGCAAGGTCCAAGGATGGACGTGTTTTCTTCGACTCGCTGCCCGCCGACTCCGACGGAAATCAGTGTGCTGTGCTCCTGATTAAACGAGAGGACGAACTGGCCCAAGAAAACAGCGACCCAAAAGAGCTTCGTGCAGTGTTTGACGATGTGCTTCCTCAATTCTCGGCTTTGTTGGACGATGATGTGATCAAGGGTGTTGCTAGGAAACCTCCGTCCTTCCTCCCAAGTTTCAGATATGCTGCTCCAAGACTAAATCAGGGAGATTGCACTGTCATCTTAGGAGATGCTATTCATACCGTGAAGCCGTACTTTGGCTTGGGGGCAAATTCCGCACTGGAAGATGTTCAGGTGAGATATCATGTTCGTGCAGGGCAACGAACATTATATCGTTTGCTCTCATATGCCTACTTTGTCAACATTACATCCCGATCGTCGCAGATCCTCAAACAATCGATAGAAAGCACAGCTTCAATTAAAGAAGCAACTCATCTATTCTCCAAGAAGCGAGCGAAAGAGTCAAAGGCGCTCGTTCAAATATCTAGAAAATTGGATAGACCAGGTCTGCTTGGCGTTTTTACATTCATCGTGCCCCTGGTCATCGACTCAATCTTCCATAAGCTTGCTCCGCGGTTGTTCTCGCCTAATACCATCGCAATGCTCCAGAAAAGTGAGAACACATTTTGTGGTCTAAGGAGCCGCAAGAGACTGGAGCGAGTCGGCCAACTTGCAACTCTGGGATTGTTCGTCGCTATTATAACAATCGGATCAAAACAATTGATTCGAACCATGTCTCAAGTAAGCGGGAAAAGAAGCTCAACCGTTTCAATCGCACTTCTGGGCTGCTTAATAGTCACCGCATTTGCGAAAAGGGCGGCTGCATTCTTGGTTCCGGGACTTGCGCCAGCGGATGTGCTGAATAAGGCATCAATGCGTGAAGAAAACGAGTTCCATGGAATTGAAGCGTTCGATATCGAGAGGGAAGACGTCGCGTTGAACATGGCAGGTGGGGGGATCTAAGCCAAGTCATATCGGGACAGATTAATTTTGTTGGTACTTCTCTAATCGGTCAATTGAAAAAAAATATATTTATGATCTTGGCGACGACGGACTCTCAATCGCAAATATGAGGGAGGAAAAAACTCGGCAAATTCTGTACCGAGAGGAAGGTGTGAAAAAGCAGGGACCAGTAGTGACGAATGAAGGATGATAGCAGCCAAAGCGCCGCTGCCAAGAAGAGGGGTGAGAGAGCAGGAATGGAGAATATAAAGATTGACAAAGGCACAACAAGAGAGTGAGGTGGTCAGGGGATACCATATTACGCAGGGTAGACATCATCTCTTAATACTGAATAATAATACCGAGCCGGTACAATTAAATGAAATATAAATATTTTTAGTCTATATGAAATTAATCATTTATTTGAAGCTTCTATTTCTAAATACAATTTGATGAGCCATTTACATCGGGAATCTAATTCTTGGCAATGTGGCAGTCATCGTTTTTTCCTGCTTCTTTCTCATCACCTTTTGCGTCGCTCTCTGCAGGAAGCTGATAAGCTCCATTGGTGCGTCCGAAAGGAGCGCATATTCCAATGCATTCATCTCATCAGCGTCTTCCAATATGACTGCTTCTACAGAGCCAGAGAGGATGGTGCGAACAGTGTCGAGACTAGGTGGACATCTCGATGGGCTTCCACCGTTCTCTTCGAACAGCTCACAGGAAGAGTCACAAGCGAAGTGTAGGGGAGTCTTTCCGTCATTATCTTGAATGTTGCACGCTTCCGGATACAACACAGTAAGGACCTTCGCGACCAACGGTGAGACATCAGAGCCAGCCGCGATGTGAAGTGGAGTTCTTCCGATACAATCTACTTTCCTGATCGCCTCGGGATGAAGCTGGATCATTTTCATGAGTAAATTAACTGGAGGGTCGTATCGGACACAGGCATGGAGTAGCGTCATGCCGTTGAACACCTCATCGTGTTCGCAAATCAAGTTGGAGATACACAGAAACGCATCGGGGTTCGAAAGAGCAATGGATTCAAATGAATACCAATCTCGGGCCTCGACAAAGCCAAGCAAGTAAGAGAGGTGGGTCACCAAATTGATGATCATTGCGTCGGGAGTGTTCGAGGTCATGATGGTGGTTGAGAGCTGAGAGTTTTATGCAATGAGTGTGATGGAGTGAAAAATATTTGACCATTCGAATTTTGTTGACATGAAGAGAGAGGTTGAAGTGAAATGAAGACATGAATGAGTTGGGTCGCGGGAAAGGTGAAATGGTGAGGTGTTCGGATGTCATAAAGAACCAAACAGGGTTTATGCATTGCCGGTAGGGTAGGGAGGTCTCTTCTCCCACCCACAAGAAGAGGGACGAGGGTTTTAGGGGGAATATTACACAGGGAAAAAAATATTGGATAAAAGTAGGATAAAAGTATTATGTGAGACGCTAAAGATTTCTCCGATTCCTCAGAGACACCACAAACAGCACGATACTTACAATAGCAACCCAAGCAAAGAGTTCTTGGATGATCTCATGATTCCTTCGGGCGATTCCAAAACTGCAAGTTGTCCTTGTGAGACGCGAAATTTTTCCGAGCGATTCCTCAAGGACTCACGGTTTTTCAGGAGATATGACACCACCGGCTAGCAGGTCCAAAGAGTTCTTTCTGCTTCATCTTTCTTTTTGTGTGTTAAAGGCACTACTCTGTACGTACGATGGTTTATCGTCCTAACGGTAGAACTCCTCTACTAGCTACCAACATACTCGTAGTACGATACTATCGTAAGTTTAGAGTAAAACAGATCACAATTTTTACGTTGTACGATGATCAGAACGTTGATTCGACTATCACCGATTAGAACCCAATCGTCCTCCGCCCGTCCTTCTCCCGCACCGCTTCCTCGCCTCCCGAACCACCGCGTGCACCTAGTCTTCGGCGCCAACACCGATGTCGGTAAGTCCGTAGTCTCCGCCGGCCTCGTGCGGGCCGCGGCCTTGGCTGCTGTGGATGACGCCCCATCCACGGCACGCGCGATGGCGTCGGTGAACTACATCAAGCCGCTGCAGTGCGGTGGATCCGATGAATCCTTTGTCATGGACCAACGCTTTGACTCCGGCATCTATCGCGTCGACGTCGCCTGTCGGACGCTATTCTCGTGGAAAACCCCCGCCTCTCCCCATCTTGCCAGTCGTCTGGAGGGTATGCCCGTTTGCGATGCCGAAGTCCTCGCATCGCTGCGCTCTTCGCTGAAATTCATCGAGGAGGGGAATGACCAAGCGACGACGACGGGGGAAGGGGGGACGAGCAGCGTGACGATAATCGAATCCGCGGGGGGAGCGCTGAGCCCGTCGTCGTCGTCGCCCCTCAACGACCGATCGGGCGTGCTCGGGGATGGTCGTTGGGGATGGTCGACGCAGGCGGATCTTTACAAATCTCTGCATGTACCCGTGGTATTCGTGGGTGACGGTAAATTGGGCGGCATCGGCGTGACGCTCGCGTCTATTGAGGCGCTGTGGTCCCGGGGCTACCGGGTCGATGCCGTGGTCTTCGTCGAGGGCGGCGCGGACGGCGACGGGGAGGGGGCGGGTGAGGGCATTCTATTCGGGAGGGGGAACGCGGATGCCCTTCAGGAGTACCTGATTATGCATAGGTATCCATCGTGTCTAGACAGCGATTCGATAATGTGCCTGCCGTCGTTGCCGCCGATGCCACTGGCGCTTACGGATTGGTACGGGAGCAATCAGGAAGCTTTTCTGAAATTGCATCACATACTTAACAGACGGTGGAAGGACAATTTCGTCGAATAATACACGCCCAAGGTCGGCGAAATAAATTATGATGAGAATTATAAAGATCAAATGAACTACAGCGTCAATCGTTTACGGTGGAAGTGCCTGTATGCCTGCCGTGTATTCTGCTAGATTGAAAATCTCGTGGTACCAATCGTGCGGAACGAATAATATGTCACCTCGCCTCTGTATGCATTTATGAGATGACTTCTCACGATAAAATCCCGGATGCGTATCAGAACCTCCTTCTAAGTCCCCGCCCGGGGTCATGTACCACTTCTTCTCCCCGATCAGGAGCATGAACATAGCCGCATTGTGCTTGTGCATGCCTATGCCAAACCCTTCCGACGCGAGCGTAAGGGTGTACTTCATCGCGTCGAACCCTGTGGCGCGTCGAGGAAAGCAGTCGGTGAATTGCCGCAACTCGTCTACGAATTCGTTCGGGAGCTCCCTCACGGGACTGAACACGATGCGTCCGCATTCCTCGGCATGCCTACCGGGCACGGCGAACGCCTCCGACAATTGCATGGGTTTGGAATTCGTAAATCCATTGTCTATCAGCGTTTCGCGGTTCCCCGTACGCACTTCGACTTCTCCATACTTTGAGGATAGGCGATGTTTGTCGAATACATCACTGTTTGCGATGATATCATCCGGTATGCCATCTGTTATGATAACCGGTTCATTCCAAGAAATATCGTGTATCTGTGACACGTGCACCCTTTTGACATTGTCAAAGATGAGCAATGATGGATCTCTGCGCAATTGTGATTCGATTGGAGAGACGAATCCGACGCTAGTCGATATCATTGAGGAAGTCTCCTCGTGCGTCGGGTGTATCATGACACCGTCCGGATTCGGGACCATGTCGAGATGGCCCGTTCGATCCTCCTCCGACATGCCCCTCCACATAGCCAACGCCTCCTCCTCCCCAATAAGGACGCTCTCCTCATCATCCGCGACGTAGCACGTTGCCTCCCGTCCCATCGTCCACGCAGACGCATCCTCCCGTTGCATCGCGGCATTGATCCTCGCAGTGACGCAGTCGGCATCCACGTTCACGTCGCCTGGTCCGGGGTGGACGATTATCGTTGCACGATCATCCCCGTCGATCACGACGGCCACGTTCGATGGTGGTAGGGACAGCGCATTCGCGATGTGTCGCTCGAGGGCGCTCGTGCCCAACTCTGTCCGGGCCCCGACAAGGCTCAAGACGGCCTCCATCTCGGCTCGGGCAGGTTGAATGAAAATAATTCATCCTTTTGGAGCTTCCACGTGGAAGTCTAGGATCCTGATATCTTTGTGGAACACCATAATAATTCGCCCCCCTCCATCCCATATCGATGGACGCAACTAAAGCTGATGTACGCCGGGGTCAGGGCCAAGGCCGTCCTCGCGTGGAGAAGGACGACAATCCACTCCTGTCGGCGCAGCAGCGCTTCCTCGACTCTCTCTCCCCCCAAACGATACGCGATAACTTCTTCTCTCCCACCCACGTCTCGCCGGAACGTCGTGCCGAAATCTGGGAGGGGCAGGCCGACCTCGGCGAGAAACTCGTTAATTCCTACGCGTGGGCCACGCCCGATCCTCGTCTGTTGAAAGTGTTTCAACACTTCGGTCCAATCGTCGAGGTCGGTTGCGGTGCCAATGCCTATTGGTCGAGATGGATGAATTCGACGGGGGGGGTGGACGTCGTTGCGCTCGATGCTAGTTTAGAGGAGGGCGGAAAATTCTCCAGTACGGATCGGCGAAGGGATAAGAAGCCGAGGAGGATCGGAGTCGACGACGACGTGATCGGAGCGCACAAATTGGTGATCCGTAAAGGAGGGCCCGGGACTCTATCAGAGGATGCGGAGATACGGGATTCTGGCAGGACTTTATTCTTGTGCTACCCCGACGAAGAAGACTACCAGCAGGACGGGAACGACGACGAGGACAACGGCGAGGAAGCTCCCCCTATATCAATGGCAGCGGCATGTCTTGAGCACTACACTGGTTCCACGATCATACATGTGGGCGAGCTATATGGCGATACATTGAGTCTCGAGCAGGCACCGTTCGGTAGATCCTCATCGAGCGAGTTCAGCCAGCGATTGGCCTCTGAATATCACTGTATCCTTAGAATGAAGCTCCAAAGCAATTGGCTACATGTCAGGGACACATTGAGTGTTTGGAAGAGGAGCGAAACTTGCTGCATGGCATTTCAGGACGACGATGACGAGGGCGACGGAAGCAAGGACGGCAGTTATGGTGACATGTACTACAAATACATACCACCCGAAGAAGTTCTTCCCGTCGATTGTGCTGCTCCGTGCGCAATCCACTTATTGGGTAAGTGCGACGAGAAAAAAAGCGGGGCTGCCAGTGGTGATGCCAATTTCAAGTCTCCGAATGTAGGCGAGAGCCTCGCGACGAGCGATGAAAAAAATTATGATGGGAAGAAAAAGAAGAAGAGGAAGAAAAATAGTGTCGTACCAGGGATAGCAGGAAATGCTTGGTAGAGTAATTATTGCCATCCCTGTACCATATTTCTAGAAACGTGTTAATGTTGATAATATGTGTGTGTCAGCGAAGGAATCCGACATCATTCATACGAAAGAAGACGACTATGCAACTTCCGTCATCGGACATCAGACCCCATCCATAGAGGAGAAAAATCATCGATCACGATACTACACTTCCAACGCATCCCTCAAATTTCTCATCAAGGTGTCCGCATCCGCCACCGTTTTCACCTTAAACAGGAAGCTCTCGATCACGCCGACATTATTCAGCGCATTCAACTGCACGAATTTGTCCCCCCGCCGATGGTACGTGCAGGATTTCGCCTCGAGTCTTACGTTGAGTATGACACGGAATGCCCCGCCCCCGGAGGTTTCCTGTCGCTGTACGATCCTCGCGCCGGACAATGTCGGTTTCGTCTCGTCCCCTCCGCCTCCTCCATCTCCCGCGGGTGCGATGTGGGGTTTGGGCCTGAGGATACGCACGGGGCCGATCCCCGCCTCCTTTTGGACCAATTTCGACCTCGTCGATCCCCCCCCGCCCGCGTTCGTCGATGCGCTCGTCGACTCCCTCGCCTCGTTCGCGTGTCCGTCATCCGCACTGCCGGACACTCCCCCCCCCTCCTTATCCTTGATCCTCCCCCTCGCCAAGTCCAGGCTACGATGCGTCGAGGGAACGCAGGGCACGTCGTCCCTCGGTAATACCCCGTCGATCTCGGTCGACGACGGGCTCTCGTCCTCGTATACCATCTTGAACAGCCTCGCTCGGACCTGACATAGGCAGTCCTCGTCCTGCTCGCCGTTGGCGGTGGCAATGGGCGGCGATTTCGATTGCGCCGACGGCGTCGCTTGGATCTTGTCGAATATCCCCCCCCCCCCCGGGACGCGGCCGACTCCCCCGCCGCCGTCGTCGCCGTTCGTCGTCGTCGCGGCATCGCGTTGGGAGGTCGGAGCGGCGATCGACGGACCGAATCCGAACGATACGGTGGACGACGCGGACGACGTCAGCGTGCCGAAGCCGAAGGCGGAGGCGGCGAATCCACCCCCGAAGGCGGTGGATTTGATCGACGACGGAGGCGGTTGCGCCGTCGCATCGTCGACGTCCGCACCGCCGTTCGCGGGCGCACTCTTCAGGGCGGCGAATCCGCCGCCGGCGACGCTCCCGAAGCCCGAACCGAAGGAACCCCCCCCGACGACAATGGTGCTCCCGGAGACAGTTCCAGCGGCGGGGATAACGTCCCCCCCATCGCGATCTCCCCCCGCCGACGACGGATCGCGAATATCGACTCCCCCTCCGGCCGCGAGCTTGACCGATGAGAACACTCCTCCCCCCCCGGCGGCGATCGCATGCCTGGTGCCGTCGGCGTTCCCCCCCCCGCAACCGCCGCCGCCGCCGGACCACCTGCGGCTGGGACTCAGGATCTTCCTCCGGCCTAGCACGTCCTCGGACGCGCGTTGGAAGGGATCGCTCCTCTTACCCCCCTCGTCGTTAACATCGTCGTCGGACCCGTCTCCATCCTCGTCGGAGCCACCGCCGTCGTCGTCCTTGGTCAGCTGGACGTCCGATCGGCGTTTCTTCTTGGGGGAGGGTCGATGGGGGGGGGACGGGGGAGATTCGCTTGGCGGCGGTGCCGGGTCCTCCTCGTCGTCGCGATCTTTGACGATTGTCGCACCGTTCGCCGTTGATGGAGGGCCGTCGGGGGCGGCCACTGCGTCCGCCGCGATGGATTCGGATGACGCGGATGCTTCGCCGCTCATGACCATGGGAGGGAAATATCTGATTCTCTCGGGGGGTTTTGGAGAGAGGGTGTTTGTTGGTTACACTCCGATTCGTGGAATGAAAAAAAAGCTAATACATATCATGTCTCCCTTGAGATTACCAGCCAAGGAAGCTCAGTGACTTTGAAACATAACTTTATTGGGCCTGATCCTCATCTTGAAATCCACAACTAAATATTGGGAGGATTCACACAAATAATATGCCACCATGAAAAGTAGATACGCAGTGTTCGCGACCGTGGGAACGACGTCCTTCGACGATTTCGTGGAATCATTATGCTCCCTCCGCTTCCTGACCGCGATGGCCCATTACCATCCTTGTCCTCGTCATATTGCAGATGTTGACGATGATGACTGCCATGACAGCCATGACAGCGATGACAGCGACGGGGTGGCGGCGATGGCATCGCATTCGTTGGTATTGACGATACAATACGGCGGGGGGATATGTCCGTCGTCGTTCATCCCCCCGAGTCTGATCGACTCGTCCGTCGCGATGCGAACGAATGACGACGACGACGATGACGACGTCGAAGACGGTTCCGGATCGATATTCCTTTCGATTCCGATGCATCGCCCTCCCCATACTACGCCGCCGCCGCCTTCATCGGGCGCGTTGAGAGGAGGAGGAGGGGGAGGGGGGGAGGATGTGCGGGAAACGCATCGCGACGGATACGCAACGTCGTTTTCTGGGGACCATGACCGAAATCATCATCGTCGCCGTCGCTTGTTGGTCAATTGGTACAGATATAGATCGTCTCTATTCGAGGAGATGATACGTGCCGATGCGATATTTTGCCATGCCGGAGCGGGCACGCTGTTGGAGGCGCTCGAAATTTCGTCCTCGTCGTCGTGTGCGAGCAGTAATAGCAATAACGACACCGCGCCGACGAGGAAGATTATCGTGGCGGTGATCAACACGAAATTGATGGACAATCATCAATCGGAATTGGCGATCGAATTCGAGAATATGGGACACGTGTACGTATCGAGAAATTGCATGATGGAATGGATCGAGTCCGAATCGTCCGCGAGGAATTTCTGGGAATATGTCGGAACGAGGGACCTCGTGCCATTCTACATGGGCGGTGGGAATGATATCACCGGTCGTAGGTGTGATGACGGGGAGCGATCGCGGGTAACGATGGGCGGTCCCGGAGGGCACGTGAGCGGGTTCCAGTCGATGGTTGATCGGGTCATGGGCTTTGGGGAGGGACGAAACGGGAAGATTCCATCGAAGAAACTATAGTCCTTTACTATCCCATTTACAAATGTTTAACATCTTTCACTCTTCATATTGATACATGGTAACCCTCTCAAGCTGCCGCCGAAAACGTAAACGATGCATTATCACAAACAGTCTCGAGACATTCAAGCTGTTTTGTGAAACACGCAAGGACTCAACCTATGCCCGAGTATATTTTGCATCGGCTACCGTACACCATCTTCAATGGCATTTATGGTCATTTGTGGCTCTTTACTTCTATCTTGATTCGAGTCTTGATATTCTTCCATTGGTTCGATGATTGTCCAATTGCCGCATTTTAGTCCAGAATCTTCATCCTTGATCCAAACGGTAATGATGGCCGCTAGAACGCTGCTAATCGTGCCCGCTAGGAAGCAGGACGCGAATCCAAGCCTTGCATCCGTGCCGGGATCATAGCCTTGATAGCTCTCCGCTGGCCCACCGGTGTAGGTGTATAGGAAGCCACTCCCCAGGGTCCCCAATAAGCGCCCGACCGCGTTGCTCATGTAATAGAATCCAACCGATACGGCGACCTTATCGGCGGCGGCATACTTCACCACCAAGTACGAGTGGATGGAAGAGTTGATCGCGAATATCACGGCAAAGGAAACAATGATGATGACGGTCCACGCAAGCATCGAATTCGCTTGATAATTGGTGAATGCCTCGCTCGAATAAATGACGATGGTTGCCAAAAGCGTGGGATAGCAGTTGATCATACCCCATAGAACCTCGGTCATTTTGTTCGGTGGGGTCTGTCGCAGTGGACCCGTGACCAATTGTGGCGTCCAACTCTGAACTTGTCCGTATAGGATGATGTAGCCACCGAGGAATGCCCCGACCGCGGCGCGGTTGACACCTACGTGATCGGGTTTCCGAAGAACATTCCCGGTCAATGAAGAGGTACAAAACAGAATGCAATGTGAAATGATGATTTCAACTCACCTAACCCGCCGCAACCTCCACCGGGATTGATGTTGGAACAGAAATCAACGGATGAATCGCAAACGGCACCACGCGTACAAGAGTCCTCGTCCACCGAGCACGGAAAATCAGGTCCCAACGCATTGCAGTTTGGACTTCTGAGGTAGAATGGGAGCTAGTAATGATGGAAATTCACGTGACTGTTTAGCGAAGGATATGAGTCGAATCACACACAATAGTCCATTCGTCCGGGGGCGCTCACCGGAACTTCGAACCAAAAATCCCTCGATGCGAACAGGAACAACCTCGCCAAACTCAGCACGTTCAAGTTGTAATTGTCGAATACGAATATCTCACTCAACGACGCGCTCTTCTTCTTGGCGGTCCCGAGATCCTTGCTCAGGCCGAAGATGGCAAATGGCAATGCGATCACGATCAGCCCAATCATGAACCCCAGCGCCAACTCGTAGCTGACCTCCAGCAGCGCACTGCCCAGGAAATATCCCACGCCCTTGAGAGAATTCTTCCACCCGGTTAGTAAGCTCACCAACTTGAACAGACGCGTGTCCTTCCCCTCCGGCGTCACGAGCTTCGTCACGGTCTTGCCTCCCAATTTCGTCAAATCCTTGGCGATGCCCGCGAACATCTGCGCGATCGTGACGTATATTATCGCGGTCCGCTTCGACCACTCGTCGCTCCAGCCGAAGAGGAGGCCGTAACTGAATATCTGCAGACAAAGTCCGATAATAAGGGTGAGTCGTATGCCCCATCGATCGCCCATCATCCCGGCCGCGAGGTTCGTGAATACCCCCGCGAGTTCGTACAACGTGAACATGATGGCCACCTCGAGCGCCGAGAAGGATTTGTTGTACGCGTGCAATAGCACGATCATGCGTATGGCGCCGTCCGTCACCGTGAATAGCAGGTACGTGATGGATATGACGACGAACGGTCGCAATCGGGGGTCCGAAAATCCCCATCCCTTGATTTCGTCTTGTTGTTCGACCGCATCGTCGGTTTCGTCGTTCGCGATCGGCGCGCCGGCCGCACGCTCGACCGTGGGAGTGCTGTCTACGACGTCGATGGAATGCTCCGCATCGTACAAATCACCGATGTGATCGAGTGGTGCGTCCTCCGCGACGATATAATCGCGTTTCTCCTCCGCTGGAACCATTGCAACCTGAATGTGTGCGGCGGCCGGCGGGCTCGGGGTCGAGAGACGGCATTAGAGTGGCTTAAACAAAACAAATTCCGGGTATGGGAAGGGGGGGGGGGCGGGTGATTTCTACGTTGAAATTAGAGGATCTCGTACAGTCTGACCCCCCCCCCCCGTCCCATACCCTGAATTTTTTTCGTTCAAGCCCACTCTATTTCCCGCCATACCTGTCAGGGGATTCGATGGAAGATTCACCACCAGGCTTCGTCCGGCAATCCAAGTATTAGTCTCGCTCTGTGCATTGAAAGCATTGCTGTATTCTTCTGCATCCTTTTTACGAAGCTCATTTCTCATGAATATCAGCACAAACACAAAAAAATGAAAAAAATATATGGGTCCGAGCAGAAGGCCGAGGGTCACGTCTCATTCCATCCCATCCTCCACGGGCGGCGCGATCGACGCGCACATATTCGAGCCCGACGTCGACGACGACGGCCACCAAGATCGTCCGGTCGTCATCCTTGGCTCGATAATTCTCGTCCATCCGTGGTCCGCCCTCGGGGGCGGTGAGCACAATACCATCGGACTCGCGAGGCGCATCGTCGCATATGATTGCGAGGGAGGACGCGTCGGACGAAGTGGGGGCGAACGTAAACGAAAATGGAGGGCCGTCACGTTCGCGCTCGAGTCGGATCCCGCGTGGAAGGGCGGGCCGTTGTGGGGGATGCTATCGAATCACGCGCACGAGGTGGGTCAGATAATCGACGTGGTGAATTGGGTACGCGGGATGGGGGGGGGTGGCGACATCATCCTTCTTGGATCGTCGGCGGGGGCGCCCATGGCAGGCACGGCATCGTACCGTCTATCTTCGTCCGACGGGGCGGCCGGAGTTGGGAGCGCCGCATCCGCGATATCGGCCTACGTGGCGGTGGAGTACACGTTCGGCAACCTCGCATCGCTGGCATTCGGGAGGCATTTCCCGCACGTCACGTCGATTACCGTACCGAGGCTATTCGTCATGGGAGAGAGGGACGAATTCACGTCGATGAGGCAATTGGAAAGCGCGGCGAGGAGGATGAGGAGGGAGGGCGAGGGGGGTGATCATGATGGGAGTGGCATAGTCGTCGACGTCAGGATCGTGCCGGATGTCGGCCACTTCGAATTGGAAAGTCCTAATCACGACGGATTCGTCGCTCGGACGGTGTTAGATTGGCTGGACAAGATTTTCGCATAGACTACTATCGGAGAATTCCTCTTCATGCATCGCTGATTGTATTCAGATTGGTCACGAAAAACTGCCCTTGATATATCCTGTCCTGTGGGAACGAAATGTAAGGGATCGTGTCAGAGTGTCGCCATAAATTCCAATGGTATTGTGGGATTTGTACCTTTTTCCTCAGACTCGGAGACTACTTTGACGCAGTCACGATTTTTCACACTGACAGCCTATTTTCCCGTCGACATCAAAAATTAGTGACAATGATACGAGGAATTTTGGGATACCTTATGCGGACACGGCCCTCCGTGATCCAGGCAATTCGAGGTTTCCCTGCAACGAATCAAGGGTGACTGCGTGGTCGGGGCTGCGGACTCAACTCATCTATAGCATGGGAGTCGGGACACAGAGTATCGAATAATGCGATCCGCGGCAAAAGTCGGAATCCTTGTGTGACCTCGTCGTTGGCAGTTGTGACTAAAAAGGCGCTATACCGCTTATCCTTCGTTAGTATGTGACGCCGCACGAAGAAAGCGGATGATGGTTACGCGAGAGACTCCGGCTGCATCCATATGGGGCGGGGGGCAAGACTAACAATAAAGTGTTACACTGCATGGCAGGACTCGCATAGACTACTCTTGCTCACATCGTTGTAAGAATCTCCCAAATCATCTGCCTACGTGCTTTGCTGCATATGCAACAAGCCAATTAAGATTTATCATCAAGAACTTGCACACTGTGGTCCACTGTTCTCCTGTGGAAGGATCATACGCAAGTGGCAGCGCTCCCAAAGTCGCCATTCCATCGTTAGGGCGGTCAATACCTTTGTTGCTACGGCCGTCCTTGCCAACAACTAATCCATTTATTCTCATTATGATTGGACCTCCCAAGGCCATGTCCCTCTTTTCAACCACAAGAGATGCCTGCGCAATGCAATGAATCAATCCTTCCAATGCAATGTTGAAATTTCGCCTTGCGTAGTAACCCATGGATAATATGGAGCCATTTTCATCGTAGTGGTGGAGATTATACCAAGTAACAGCATGAGGAACATCTCCCACGGCCTGTTTTTTTATTACACCAATTTTACTCGCACTACCACAAGGTTGGAGGACATAATCGTGAAAGAAGATGCCACTCTCAGGAGCCTTTTGAAGCGTATGGAGTAAGAATAGAATTTGACCCAGTGCAGAGTTGATTTCATTCCAGGGGACAGTGATTTGTTTTTGCATCGCATTCGGATTTGTTCCCCTGATACCAGCATTGTCTTCAGAAGTGATCTGGGGGGCACGAGAAAGATAGTTCCCGGAATATAAGAATGATTCCCCACCAATCCTTAGCTGACCCTCGGTAAGGTTGCCAGCACACTTTTCAACGAGCCCTAAATTCGTCGACGCCGACTTTCCTACTCTTAAACCGTTTATCGTCCCAAATGGCCCTCGATGCCATATCAAAAACACGTCGCTCAGAACATGCCACTTTGAGGTGAATTGAGATTCCTCTTCAGTCCAAAGTTTTCTTAGCATCACCGCCTCTAATTTCGATAATGTAACTTGATGAAACTGTTGTCTACAAGACACGCGAAAGTTCCATTCGTTCAAGTGGTGTTGAAGAGCGGGGGATGCTTTTTGTTCAAGTTGTCTCCGCTTCCTTCGCAAACGATTCAATTGTTGGAGCAAACGTGATTTTTCAGTTTCCCTCTCACTACATGGTTCCACTGTAACTGTTTTTGGTGGGAGTGATGCATAATTTTTGTTCCTTGATAATTCCACAACAATCGGAGCAGGTGGATCTTCTTCTTGTGTTGTAACCGATTCCCTGATTCTATATTCATTCACAATTGGCAACTGTTGGTGTTGAGTGGGATGTCGAGGATCTAACTCTTGGTGAATCACCATTATTTTATGTCGCTAGTAGAGCAGAGGATTTGGGATAGTGCAAGGCGGCAAGTAGTTGTAATGGTGGAGACGCTTGTGAAGTTAATGTTTCAATAACACCGGGTAACTTAGCACTAATCACAAAATGTATTGTTGTCTGGGCACATGGAGGTGCCATCGGTGTTGGGATGGGTTGCACTTGGTAGTATGGAGCACACTCGTCGGTCGTCGGAGATCACCAGCAGAACGCCCACCGCGCTGAGCAGCGTCGATCCTTCTTCTCTCTCTTGCACTTGCCCATAATATGATATGTTCGGTGCTCCTCTACTCAATTGGTATCGTACTTTACCCCTCCGTTACGTTGCAAGGCGCCGGACAGACGCAGTGCTTCCTTCCGCTCCGCCACCGCCGCCGTCCGTCTCCCAAAGCAACCACACCATCCAACACCATGAGAACATCACCATGCAGCCTCGCCATCCTGGTGGCATTGGCCTCCTCCATCGATGCGTTCGCCCCCACGACGAAACCTCACGCATCTTCCTCCATCCTATACGCCGAATCCCAGGCGGCGATGCCGAGCGCGTCCTCCAACTTCCTCACCCCCGAACTCGCCCAATCCTGCATCGACGTCGCGTCCGGTACGCCCCTGTATGCCTACTCCCTGGCGGCACTCGCCAAGTCCGCGGACGACTGCCTGGCGTTTCCGAACGCGTACGGCCTCACTGTGCGTTACGCCATGAAGGCCTGTCCCAACGGCAGCATCCTCAAGTACTTTTTGAGTCGCGGGATTTGCATCGACGCGAGCTCGGGATTCGAGGTCCGCAGGGCGATGGATATGGGTGTCCCGGCGGAGAAGATCAGCCTTAGCTCGCAGGAGCTCCCGAGCGACTTCGCAGAGCTCGTCAAGATGGGCGTGAAGGTCAATGCATGGTGAGCTAATTTTGCTATTTTTTTCTTTCGCGTCTACCGTCGGTGGAATGAAGCAAATGGACTCATTCCCTCCTTTTTTGCGATGTCCTCGCACGCTATTAAACACTCGAATTCGTCACCCCTAAGCTCCGTATCTCAGCTGGAACGCTTCGGCCAGGCATTCGCAAACTCGTCCCAAAAAGTTGGCGTACGGATCAACCCTGGCGTCGGATCCGGTGGGTTCTCGTCGTCCACCACCGGATTCTCCAAGACCAATGTGGGGGGTCCATCTTCCGCTTTCGGTATATGGCACGAGCTCGTGACGGATGGTACCGTCCCCTCGATCGTCGAAAAATACGGCCTGATCGTAGAGCGCATACACACTCACATAGGATCTGGATCCGATCCGGCGATTTGGCAGTCGGTGGCGAAGAAGTCGCTCTCGTTCTGCGCCACGTGGGACACGGTAACGTCTCTCAACCTGGGGGGTGGGTACAAGGTCGGGCGCAATCCGGGGGAGAAGACAACGGACCTCGGCGAGATCGGAGCTCCCGTCGCGGACGCGTTTAGGGACTTCGCCAAGGAGCACGGACGGGAATTGAGATTGGAGATCGAGCCTGGGACGTACCTCGTTGCTAACGCCGGCGCCCTAGTAACTACCATTCAGGACAAGGTGAGTTTTTCGACAATTTTTTGTCGTTGCTTCTTGTCCCTGTCCCTCGAATCGTGTGTACCTGACATTGCACACTCAAAAATTCGCCTTGAAAACAACAACTCGGTCGACTAGGTGTCCACCAAATCTTCATCAAACGATGAAGGACATGTCTTCCTCAAAATGGACGCGGGGATGACAGATGTCCTGCGCCCATCGCTCTACGGTGCGATACACCCCATCACAATCCTTCCGGCTTCTGGCAAGTCCTCCGACATCGGCACGTCAACGGAGAGCGTTGTGGTCGTCGGGCACTGCTGCGAATCCGGGGATCTCATGACCCCCAAACCCGGTCAGCCCGAATCGTTGGAGGAACGCACACTGCGCACGGCTGAGATCGGGGACATCGCAGTCATGGACGGTAGTGGCGCATACTGCTCGGGAATGTCAACGAAGAATTACAACAGCTTCCCGGAGGCGCCGGAGGTGATGGTCGATATGGTGGGGGGGGTGCATTTGATAAGGAAGAGGCAGACGTTGCATCAAATTTACGCGAACGAGTGTGACGTCCCGGCTGGTGTATTTGGCAGCGCGGAAGTTGTATCAAACGAAGGAGTTATGGCGTAGTGATTTAATGCGAGGTTTATACATGCAACATTTTAATTTTTATAATGTGATCCCTTGATTGATGATCGCAGTTGTTTCTCTCAGCTCCAGCCTCCGCTTATTCTCTCCGCGATTGTCTCGTGGTGTCTGGGGAATCCGGCCCACTTGAAATCGGGGCAACCAATTAATGAACAAGGATTATTCCCCCGGATGATTGATCCTCGATCGAGCAGTGAAGACGTGTGTGGGATGGAATGGCATACTATCGTATGGCCTTTTCTTCGCCATGTCATCGAGATCGGCTGTGTACTACATGTGCTGCACCTTAGCTCCAAAACCTATTGAACGATTTCCTATGTAGGAGTACGCAGTAGGTACTACTAGGAGTATCAAGTACAATACTGTATGCTGGGGGGATAAGCACCAGCTAATGTTCTAGGATGCGAGAGCTAAATCATTCATATGTTAAGTAACTGCTGTTGTCGTTGTTTGTCTGAAACAAGGGCTAGTTAAGTTTCATGAGTCGATTCAAGGATGTAATAAATGGAATGGTTGCATCGGCGGTTTCTGAAAACCACGGTGCCGCAATTTGCCTCGGCGGTTTCTGAAAACCACGGCGCCGCAATTTGCCGCAATTTTGTCTATCCTAGTTTTTTATATCTATTAGTTTTAGTGTCTGGTGCTTATCCCCCGGTGCTATTTTGAAAATACGACCGAAGTTGTATTTCCATGAGGGGTGTCGTATGTCTGTACAGAGGAATTTCGACACCCCTCCTAAAAACTGGGGTATTTATAGAGTAGTTCCACCATGGCATGGTCGTACACAGAGTCATATTTACGACCTTTTTTAGTTAGAGGTTTTGTGGTTTGTACGACTTTTGTACGACCGTTCTCATGTGAGGCCACATAGGGTAAGGCCATTACGGTGGCACATAAAAGGTTGCCTAACCACTGAGCCAAGGACTTTTTGACTCTTTTTGGTAGTGATCAAGTAAACCTTATCTACTCTTATTTTGCATACTCTATGGTACACCTACGTACCTACGTATCCCCTTGTACAACCAAGCTTGACACTCCCTTGCTATCGAGAAGAAGTTCATTCGCCGAGATCGACACTAAGACACAACTAGAAGTATGACCTAGGCGGGTGGATAACTTTTCCCCTGAAACGAAATGTTACTGGTGAAAGTGAAGTGGCATGTAGTTCAGGTCAGGAGAAGAAAATTATGAGCTTAGTTTAATGCTTAAAAATGANCATCCATTATCCAGAGTGTATACATTGACAATAACTGGGTAGCACAGCAATATATCGAGAGGAGCAAGAAAGGCAGCTGGAAGAAGGAGAACACTGAGGAGGCATTAAAGTGTTGGAATCTGGAGCCCATCATTGATGGGGAGCAGCAAGAGAGGGACATTCCAGATCAGTTAAGGTTGGAAGATCTCTTGAATGAAGAGGGAGGGAAGGTTGACAACATTGCAAAAGATGCAGATGGAGAGGATGAGGAGACATCTCTTGATTAATTAGGGAACTATGTGTTTTAGATTGATATTATCAATGCATGGTTAAGAATAAACCGTGATTTTAAATAAGGAGATGGTGTGATGCAGCTACCTGTGCCGGGGAGTTGGTGTCAGATGATGGCAAGGGCTCGAACCAAGGGCCACCATGGTGGGTTTTTGGCCATTGTCCCATTAAGCTCACGACCGGAGAGCCCATTGAGCCGGAATTCCTACGGAGGCTTCAGATTGTTTTTCTACACAGGGCTCAAAAGGCTCATTAAACTATTACTTGAAAAGAACATTTGGTAATATGTGATGCTGACAAAAACAATATTTAAAAAAGTGATGCTTAAGAATGACAGTTTTCATATTTAAAGCATTACTGATGCGACAGTAGATGTGACATGAAGAATACTGTCCCAACACATTAATTTCAAATTGTGATGCTGAGGAAATGATGTTTTAGGATAAAAAAAGGAGTGATGTCTGTGAAAATAGAACACAAAAAGAAATTTGCATATGTGATGGTAAATCTGAATGTGACATACGTGAAAGAAAGAAATAGTAATATGTCCAAAAATCAAGAATGTGACGCTCCTGGAATTAGAAAAAAATCGTGAGTGCAGACATTGAAAAATGCAAAAAATGAGGTGAACGAGCAATGATCCCTCCCTAAAAAAGTGAGAAAAAGCATTTTGGACATAGGATTTTTTTTTTAAAAATTTTCTTAGTGAGTGTTTGTGTGTGCTGACTTGCTCACCGGTGGTGAGAGTCTTTGCCAACAATGGGGTATCAACCCATAGGCAGTGCTCTCCCCTCACCTAGAGGTTGCTCTTAATAAGATTACATTTCTAGTTACCTAGCAGATCACCCGTAGAGGCCACTACCACCATTAGCAATTTTCCTCTTCATCATCAGAAACAACCACAGGCCCCACAATGTGTGCCACCCGAGCTGCCTCCAAATCCATTGATTGCTCCCACCAAAAATGATGGTTGCTGGATCCTTGCCTCCTCACTCCATCCACACACAGCATGAAGATGGGTTTGTTGACAATGCAGTTTTCTTTATGCTGCTGATGGACAGCAATATAGTGGGCAACAGTTTTGAGCCCAATGTCCTCAAGATCCTGCACAGAGTTTGGGTATGTCCAATTGCCATCCAGAAGTTTCATCGGCCTCTTGCCTGCCATAAGCCAGGCGGCCCTGATGTGCAACCCTTCCAGAAGCTTCAAACTCATCAGGGACAAAGTCCATGCCTTGTTTCCAAATAGTAGTATCGATTGCATGGTTGCTTTGTAAAATATGCTACATGCACGGGGAGATGCATTTTCTGCCCTTATCATGCGGAAGAGCCTTGACCAGATGGTATGCGCCTTTTTAAAGATTCCCCCGCACTGCCTGGGCATCATTGTTGTCATAGGCTGACAATCGTCCCAGGTACTTAAAGATCTCCACCCTTTCTAAACTCTTGCCGTACACTGTGAATGTTTGGCTGAAGGATAGGTGCACACGTTCAGTTTTTGAGATTCCCCCGCACTGTCTGAGAATCATTGTTGTCATCGGCTAACAATCATCCCAGGTACTTAAAGACCTCCACCCTTTCTAAACTCTTGCCGTACACTGTGAACGTTTGGCTGAAGGATAGGTGCACGCGTTCAGCCGCCGCATGTTCTACCCTCCTCGCTATCCCATCCCGGCAGAGGGCAGTCTCTTATTGACAACCATTCATGGTCATGCACATGATCTGCAATCTGCATCTGTTGCACTGTGGCAAGGGAAGGGACCCTTCCATTGGGCAGCACAACAAATGCTTGGGGTGATGTTGAAGAAAGCGAGATCAGAGAACAGCTTTGGAGCATGCGGTACTGGGCAAAAATGGGTACTGGTGGTGTTCGCAATCGCTTGGTAAACCCGAGGCTCACGCTCAATTGTCAGTTCTTGATTGAGAACGAACAACCGATACGAGACATACTGGGTTTCCAGATGGTTTTGGAGGGATCCTACTGCTAGGCTTTGCCGCAGCCGCAGAAGTCGCACTCCACACAATGACATTTCGCTGTGGGGTCGACTGGTCCTAACTACTGTGTGTGGTATGCCTCTTCTGTGTGGGCTACTTGTATATTCCCCAGGACACACGTCATAACCTGAGTCTTGTTAGGGTTCGTCCGGAGGCCAATGCCTTCAGAGAGGGTAGCGAGGACGTCCATGGTGCTCTGCAGCCAAATAGGGTCGCTCGATCTGACCAGCCTGTTGTCATCAAAAAATGCCACTATTTCTCTGCACGCTTCAGAAAATACCCCGCTAGCGGCTTCTTTGTTACTTGTCTGATGAAGCCACTCCCTTATCACTACATCAACACAAACATTAAACATGATGCTGGATAGCAGCGCACCCTGAGTGATCCATACCCATCCCTGTTTGGGCATTCCCCTGTGGAGGTGGAGGCAGGGGTGAGAATTAATAGTGCTCATTCGATGAATCATAAATTTCTCCACCGCTTTCCAGCATGGGTCGAGTAATCCAATCCCCCGGAGGTCGCCGCCACCTTTCGGTAGCAAGACAACAACCATCCAACTCATCTGCATTGGGATCTCTCCTCCATCCCATATGGTCTGGATCATCTCGGTGAAGACCCACCACTTTTTCCTGAGGCTTTCCTCCTCTGCATCCACTATCCTGCCCAGGTTCTCCCTGGCTACCTTCTTTTCTTGCCGAACATCTGCTAGCCACGCTTTCATGTGTTCAGCTTGCATCCTGGTAGCCCCACTGGCTCACCCATTCTTTAATCCCAAAACCATGGCACATATCTCTTTGTCGATAGGTATGCCATCCTCAGGAATATCAAAAAAGGGAAATTAAAATGGAGGTGGGTCCGCTCTTGACTGTGGATGCGGCGTTGGTGGCATGTTGTGTGCGGTTTGCTGAGAATGACAACTTAATCTTGTGGCCAATCCTACGAGCAACGTTGAGGGGAAGGTTTCACATCCTCCTCAACATTGCTTGTCAGTTGATCAATTCCCAAGACTGATCCGACATCCATTGGTTAGCTGGACGTTCCCTTTTGGGGGGGGGGGTTACATCAAGGTGTAACTCCTCATACACTCCCACGATCTCTGTGTGGGGTCCCCGGGGTATAAGGAGGGGGAAATGTTGATACCGTTGCCAATATTTCTTCATTTCCTCCCCCCCCTGCACAAATTTGGCAACAAGAGCACGATGGTCAGAGTCATGACAAAAAGGCATTTGGACGCTGTCCTAGGTCGGTGGCCCTCCACAAGATGTAGTCACATTGTGAGGAGATCCAGTGTCCCCCCCTCCTCATCTGCCAAGTCCATTGGCCGTGGGAAATTTCCCCCCGACCCTGATGAAAATGGTTGGACATATCAACGGTGTCCACCTGCTCAGCAATCGTTTCATCACATTCGTTGCACGGGGCAGTGAGGTTGACGCTCAAATCTCTGAGCACAATGGACAAGCAGCCTTTTGGGCATGCCATCCACACTAGCTCGATGTGCGGAAATGTTGTTAGGTCGCTCGGTGGAATATAGCACCCCACGATGTAATATCATGTGGCGCCCGACATGAGCTGAAAGGACAGCAAGTTCGGCCCTCACATTTCCACCTCCTCAACCTCATACAAATCACTAGCCCTCCAAATGAGGCTAATCCCTCCTCCCCAAGCGCTGGCACATGGGTCGCTCGAATGTGGTAACCGCTGCTCCAGCGCATGCACACACCCTTGGTCAGTTTTGCCTCGAATAAGATGCCAACATCGACCCCCATAAGCTTCAATGTGCGCAAGGCACTCTCCAATCCTCCATTGCAGTGATTTTTGTCGAAATATTCAGCACATTGAATAAACATGTTTTGTAAAAGGGCGAGTTCATGCGAGATAATAGATGACGAGCTGCGCTAAAATCAGCGTTATCATTGGCCTCTCATAGCCGGGAGCAGGCCAAAATTCTTGGCGAAGACACAACTATTGTACCAAGGCAAAAAATGGATGCAAATACATAATCAACCACAAAGAAACATGGATGCAAATAAATAATATGCAACCAGCTGTGAAAACTCCTTAAACAGCATCACATTTAAACCCACATATATCTGCACTGATATGCTACTATCTAGATGTACCGAGCCCTGACAACAATAACTGCTCCATTAGGTCTTTCAACGATTCCCGCCCTAGACTAGCTCGACCTGCTTCTTTCCGAAAATGACCAGTCTATCGTTCTTTATTTGGCATTGATTTTCATCTTCGTCGTCGTTTCCCCCCCCTCAATTGACGAGAATACCCCCATCGGTAGGGCCAAGCGTCGGACGGCGATCGTGGCGTGGGGGGGGGGGGGGGGGGGGGGCCGATGACCTTAGGCCCCGGCAGTCGTCATGCATCGGCACGATTCGTCGCTCGGCCCCCCACCCCCCCCCCCCGTCGGATGCGGTTTTCCATCGACGTGTGAAGGGAGCGAACCCGCCCGCCCCGTCCTACTGACAGCCGTCGGTATTCCCATGGTCGATTTCACGAGATGTACCGCCACCGCTCGTCGCGATCATTGACTTCGCCGCCACGTCCTCCCTCGATGGTTGGGTAATTCTCGTCCCAATATACATCGTGTCCCCCTCGCATGTGCATTCGTTCGATCGCCAGCCGACGGGAGGGGAGGGGAGGCATCGGTCGGTGGGACGATCACGGGCATCGAACGGGGGGATATGGAATCGATGGGGAGACTCCCCGACGGAAGCGGACGTCGATATTCGTCCATTCGTTAGTTTCGCGTACGAAGATGACGCGCCGAGAGCATCGTCGTCCAACGTCGCCAAGTCGACGGTGGCGACGACAGCAAGTGCGCGATGATCGGGCCGGCGAGTCCGCGGTGACACGCCTCGGTCAGATAGGTGAGCGTTTATTTTAGCCTTAATGAAATAATGTAGTATCGTTTGTTGATTCATGAAGATAAAAACTCTCCCTAATTGTAACAGTATTCCTGCAAATAAATTGTATAACAAGTAAAAATGAAAATTAGAAGTTCATTACTACTACACCCCAACCGCCATGATGATTGCAGAGTGGATGTGTCATCGTCGCCACCCCTCGCAGCTTCGTTGGATACCCCCCCCCCCACCCACCCCCCTATCCCCGTACCAACATGCGGTAAGACAGGCCCCGCCGTCCGGGATGGCACGACGCCTCCGAAGACAGAAGGCCCGTGATCTCTCGGACGTCATCCCGCGAAAACTCAAATTCTCCTATTCCCCATCGTCCCATGAAAATCTCCTTGCATTGATTCCGGATTTTTGCGTTCCTCGGTCTCGTGTGGCGGGGGGGGGGATAGCGCTCTGGACGGCGAATAACAACTCCTCATCGTGGCATGCATCAGGACTATCCCGATACTCCCACTGCAAGATCAAGAGACATGCGCCATGACCAAGAGAGCGACGACGGAGAGTGGCACGCTCCGTGCGACTGATGTCGCTCCTGGATTCGCGATTTTCTGGTTCCCCGATTCCGTAGCGGCGGAGTTCATAGCGTCGTGGAATGGAGTACTCCAAAGAACTCCTGATCATGGCAAAGAACTCCTGATCATGGCATAGAACTCCTGATCTTGGCATAGATCAAGACTTCCAACAATCCCACTACAAGATCAAGAGAAAGTCATGCTCCGAGTGAGCTCTCATAAAACAGAACAAAGCTGATCATATAACACAAGAGCCTTCGTCTTCATTCAATCCCCAACGATAAGCTATCCATCATCCAAAATGAAGTTCAGTTCGGCTGCGTGCCTCCTCCTCTTACTTCGTAATGCGGCTGGATCGAACATCCGAGGATCGAGGGCGTTGAGACCTAAGGAGCAAGAGGAATCGGCCAATCTAATTGAGGTGAGTTCAATTAAACTGGATCGATTTTTTATTTGGATCGATTCGAATGTTCCACTGATACCTATCTTTCGCATCATGAAGGAGGTTTCGACCCAAGATGGCACCGCTATTGGTCTCGACGAACAGGTTTACGTGGACGATGAGTCCGGCGCAGGAGACGCCGTTCAAGCGAACGTTTCTGAGCCAACGTCAGGATCTATCCAGGAGGCCAGCTCCATTGGAATCGACGAACAGGTGTACGAGGATGATGCGCCTGGCGCGGGCGATGCCGTCCAAGAGGACTTGCCTGACCCGATGCTAGGGAATCCCGAGGAGGTCAACACGTTTTCGAACGAAGAGCCGGTTTACGCATACGATGCGTTTGGCGCGGGCGATGCCATTCAAGAGCCTATCGATTACTACGCATATAACGCGTCTGTCGCAGGCGATTATGTAGAAGAGCCCATCGATCAGCAGTTTTACGCGTATAATGCGTCTGGCGCAGTCGATTATGCCGAAGAGCCCATCGAAGAATCCTTTTATGCCTATAATGCATCTGGCGCAGGCGATTATGTCCAGGGGAACTTTCTTGGGCCGATGCCAGAGAATGTTTACGAGGCGAGCACCTACGGTATCAACGAACCGAGTTACAGTTATGATGCGTTGGGCAACTATGTTCAGGGTGATTTGCTTGAGCCGATGCCACAGGAAGCCAGCTCCTTTGGTATCAGCGAAACAAACTACGGTTATGATGCGTTGGGCAACTATGTTCAGGGTGATTTAGTTGAGCCGATGCCCCAGGAGGCCAGCACCTCTGGAATAGACGAGCGAGTTTACAGTTACGATGCGTTGGGCAACTATGTTCAGGGAGATTTGGTTGAGCCGATGCCCCAGGAGGCCAGCACCTCTGGAACAGACGAGCGAGCTTACCGTTATGATGCGTTGGGGAATTATGTTCAGGGAGATTTGGTTGAGCCGATGCCCCAGGAAGCCAGCACCTTTGGTATGGACGAGCGCGTTTACAGTTATGATGCGTTGGGGAATTATGTTCAGGGAGATTCGGTTGAGCCGATGCCTGGGAATACCCAGGAGGTTAGCTCAATCGGTATCAACGATGAGGTTTACGGTTATGATGCATCTGGCGCAGGCGCGTATGGCCAAGGAGACGTTTCTGGGCAAGAATCAAAAGAAACCCACCATCGCGCGCTACAGACCACCCGCTGGAAGACGTTGAACTATTTGTATTCCATACGTGGTCGTGGTACAGTTGCTGGTATGCATGAGCGACAAAGCGAGACGCCATCTCGTTTCACTGAACAAGTACGCCAGGTTTCGGGAAAGTACCCCGGTCTCTGGAGTGGGGACTTTCTCTTCGATTACAATCGCCGGTTCCGCCAGAACATGATCGACGAGGCCAAGCGCCGATGGAACGCAGGAACCATGATCAACATAATGTACCACTCTTGCAATCCCGCGACTGCAAATGTAGGAGAAGAATGCAATTGGGACGACAGGTTCAAAGGACCACAGAGCAGAATGTCCGACTCTGATTGGCAAGCAATCATCACTGATGGCTCCGGTCTTAACCGGAAGTGGAAGCAATATTTGGATGAGATCTCGGTGTACTTGCAAGATCTAAAGAATAATGGCGTTGAAGTTCTCTTCCGCCCTTTCCATGAGATGAATCAGGGTGTCTTTTGGTGGGGTGGAAGGCCAGGAGCGAGTGGAACACGGCGTCTGTACCAAATTTCTCACGATTACCTGACGAATGTAAAGCGCTTGGATAATCTCATCTGGGTGTGGAACATCCAAGACTTTGGTAGTTTGAGCAATGATGCTCAGAACTATAATCCAGGTTCCAACTACTACGAGGTTGCTTCCCTGGATGTATATGAGGGTTTCCAAACTTGGAAATACGATGTGATGAGGAACGTTGCTGGCGGGAAGCCCATCGCGATTGGAGAGTGCGATGTCCTACCTGATGCCTCGCGACTTGTCAGCGAACCATTGTGGACGTTCTTCATGAGTTGGTCCGAACTTACCTTCGATAAGAACAGTGGCGATAAGATTAGATCGGTCTACAACCAGGCAATCACCCGGGATGAAATGGGAGCCTGGCAAAGCGGCGTCATCCCCCCACCCACGCCCACCCCTCCCCCCAATACAACCGGGTCACTCGGGGACTGGGAGCGATGCTCTTCGAACTCCCAGTGCAGGAATGGATGCTGCAGTGGAATGTACTCCGGCGGTGTGCTGAAATGCACCCCGCTCAGCGGCGGCTTCAACTCCGCGATTTGCACGGCCACTGGAGGCTCGGGTGGTAGTACGATCACCGTTCAAGCTGAGAGCTATTCGAACAGTTTTGGGGTTGTGCCCGAAAATACCAGCGACGTGGGCGGCGGTCGGAACGTCGGAAACCTCAATACGGGCGACTGGATGTCCTACCCGGCCGTGACGATTCCAACCACGGGGACATACACGGTGTCGTATCGCGTCGCTGGCTTCGGTGGTAGTTTGCAGCTCGAGAGGGCAGGTGGGACGCCGGTGTTTGGCACGGTCGTCATCCCGTGGACGGGCGGCTGGCAAAACTGGCAAACGGTCTCGCACACCGTGAACCTAAGCGCTGGCTCGCTACCCCTCGGCATCAAGGTCACGGGCGGTGGTTGGAACATCAATTGGTTCACCATCACCAAGGCCTAGGGAGAGACTCGTGAGCCATCCTCAAAAAATGCAGTCCGCTCGGCGGAGGCTTCAATATCAACGTTTTCACGGCCGTATGAGCATGCTAGGCGTTTCGCGCGTGTAAAAATGCATCACCTCCTGAGCCAAACCTCCAACATGCGTCTGCACCGATAGGCTACTACACTGAGCCCAGACGACATTAGATTAGTAATTTGTAATAAAACGTGCTTTAGGAGTACTTCTTGTTATTGAAAAGAAATACCATCGTACGCACTTCCGTCAATTATTACCTTCATATCAAATGTATTTTTCACTGGATGCACGTGCTACCTGGGACCTTTTCCTTTCTCCCAACACGTCCGGCCTCTAGTTTTAGATTGCATCAGTCGTCCGCTCCCTCCATGGGTCATCGCATTTACCAACCGAGGATGAGCGATCTTATCGTTGACGGGAACGAAGCGAACGATCGCGCGCGCTCTAGGGAGAGAGCGAGGACAGGAGGCGAGGGCTTCGCCTGCATCGTCGCCCGCGGCCTGTCTTGGGGCGATGTGGAGAACCCCACGTAGAGGCGGGTACAAATTCCTACGCTGGTCCCATAAGGCTGGTTCAGGACGTGTTGTCCATGTCGGCCGGCGCCGCTTCGACGATAGGGTACCATACACACGATACTATACGATAGAGTAAACCCAGGGGGATGGAAATCCATCGACGAACGATCGGCGCGACGCGCTCGAGGGACGATCCCGCCGACGTCGCGTCGCCGCGTGGGAGCGTCAAGCCCCAGCCGATCATCGCCAAGGGAGGTGCGACGGGGGCACGATCGTCGACGACGAATAATGCCGCCACGGCCACGAACCCGTACAATAACAGCGCCTCCACCCCGTACGCGAGATTCGACGCATCGTTACTCCGAATGGTGCAATTCATCGTATTTCTCCTCGTCGGGTGGTTCGCGTACCTCCTCCTCCTCGCACGCGATGGGGATAATGCGCCCCCCCCCACGGCGACAACGGACGCGATCATCGCATCGTCGGTCGTCCGCCCCCCTACCCTTGGGGGACAACGTGCGATCGAATCCTCGATCGATGACGATTCGGCGAGAGCGGAGGCGGCAGCGCGAATGGAAATATCGCGCATGAGGGAGGAATTCCACGTCAGGTACGGCGGGAGGGATGCGGCCGAGGGGATGATGAAACGGGGCCTGATCGCGTTCGATGGTACGGGGGAGGGGGCGCATGTCGACCACGACAACGACGGAGACGACGAAAGCAACGACGTCCGAGTGGACGATCATATCGGCGGTCCGATTCGTTATACCGCGGATCGTTTCCTAAGGGCCATCGTCCGCCACGAATCCTCAACGTCGTCGTCGTCGTCGTCGACGTCGTCGCGACCGCGATTCGTAATGGCATTCGCCGGATATTCGGTGACGGTGGGGAGGGGGAATCACCTCGAGGAGGCGTATCCGCACGTGCTCGGGAGGATACTCTCGCCGACGTTGTTATCGACATTGGGCATCGAGTTGATAATTCGCAATTCGGCAATCGGGGGCATACCCTCCTTCCCGTACGGTTGGTGTCTTAGGAATTTCCTGGGAGAGGATGCCGATTCGGTCAGGTGAGTTGTAGTCGTCGTCATTGTTGTTTTGGATTTGCGACTTTTTCGGCCGGACTTGGATTTTGATATAGCGTTAAATAATAATACCCCTCACCCTGGCGACGCATTTTTCATTCCTTGTCGTACGAAAAGCTGGGATTATGGCATGAACGAGGGGAACGATGCCAACGGGTTAGAGAGTTACGTGAGGCAATCCCTCTTGATGCCGAAGACGCCGCCGTTGTTCATCATCCTTGACGTGAAGAGTCGACAGCGGTTGAACTTGCTGCAACGATACGTCGACGTGGGAGCTTTGCCGGATCCTATAGCGCTCGGGGGGAAGGATGCCGTCGACGGGGCGCTGCTGGAATTGCCCGAGAGCGACCGTCCGCCCGGTCTGCGACGGTGGGACGAATGGGGCGCGCCAAAGGGCGCGCCGGGCCAGAGTCCGTGGCATGCCAGGAAGATGGAGCACGAGCTCATGGCATGGATGTTGGCGATGCGAATGTTGGATTCCGTGGAGGTCGCATTGGACGTGATGGAACGGGATCGCAATTGGAGGGATCCGATCATCGCCCAGGAGGAGCAACGACGTCGCGATTCCGATCATATCGTCCTCCCCCCTCCGGTCACGGATGTAAGAAATATCGGCATGTCGTCGCTTTTGCACGGATACGAGTCAGGGCCAGATGAATGGCACATGAATCGGATATCGTGCCGTACGTCATTCCTCCCGAATATATCTGGTGACTTAAATTCAATAGTCGAGGCCGGAGTAACAAAGGATGATAACGACATGCTTCAGAGTCGGGATGATGCTCTGTTCGATGGAGGGTGGGTAATGGACGTGGGAAAGGTTGAGAGGGACACCAAATTGACCGTGCAAAAGTATGGTGGTCTGGGGTACATCGACATGAAAACGGCTCTGTACGGCATTCCGAAATCGGGAACAGTCAAGTTTTGGCTACCTTATGAAAGCTATGACAACAAAAATGCCAAGACCCCAGATGAGGATGCCAGTGCATCCAAGTATTTCAATGCAGTTATTCTTTGCGAAGTTAATGAGAAGCGGGGCGATAGAGAATGCAAAATGACATCCGATCTTTCCATCCGCCTGGGAGGATCGTTGGTAACGGATGGTGGTGTGTCCCAGGTGGAAGATGTGGCATCGTATCTCAAGAAAAATATATGCGTTCGTGTGAATATTCCAGCAGATGCGAAAGTATCCTTAAAAAACGGTGGAACTGATGTCGGCCTCTCTTTGGAAGTTGCCGTTTCGGGAAGTGGAGTGACCAGGGAAAATGGAGCATGTTCGATATCCCATGTAATATGGGAAAACCAGTGCGATCACTCTACTTAATCCATAATTGATCATTTGCTTCATTCCATCAGCAGCCACGCCAATAAAAAACTGGTCTACTACTTTCACCAAACCTTGTCTCTGGCAAAGAGATATCACGTCACGAGCGCAATTTTGGTCTAGCCGACATTTCGTCATTCGCCTGCTTCCCAATACGGGTCTACCACTTTCACCATTGTCTCTGCCAAAGAGATGTCATGTCACGTGCGCAATTTTGGTCTCGCCAACATTTCGTCATTCGCCTGCTTCCCAATACGGTGCCCGGGCCGGTCGAGCCGGAAGACACCATGGCGTAAATATCGCAAAGAACGTCTTAAATTAATACGTACGAATCCAATCACCTCCCGGAGTCGATCACGTCGCAACCCAAAATGTAATCCAGCATCGGGAAATCCCTCCGTATCGCCTCCGAGGAGCCTTCCCTGCTCAGCCGACCCTGCTCGGGCCCGTCGTCGCCGTATCCGGTGTAAATGCCGTCCAACGTACGGTAGCTCTCGTCGCCAACCACCTCCCCCCACGGTACCTCCCACGGACTCCCCCCCCCCAAACCCTCGTTGTCCTCGAGGGCCACGATGAGCTGATTCGATCGGGTGTTCTTCCCGCCGCCGGCGTACGCCAGGTATCCCTTACCGAACCTCTTGACGCCGAGATCGTTCTTGCGATGCGTCGGTCCCTCCGGAAGCCAATTGGGATCGTCCACGAGTTGATTCTTCCCGTTATAGGGCTTGTTGTACGAGGGGATGCCGGCTATGCCGAACTGACACAGGAATCCCTTGATGCATCTCATGAGGGCCTATTTCCCCCCCCCCCAAGAGAATCAGAGAGCGCGTTTTAATCGACACATGGATATCATGCACGCGGGGGGGAGAGCGACGTTCATTTAACTCACCACCTTGCTAGAAAAGTATTTCGTGTTCACCATATTCAGGAAACGTTCGGCGCCGAGGGGGGCCCAGCTCGGATGCACCACAATCTGGGATACGTAACGTATCAACATGTTGGTTCATCGGCATAAAGAAACGAGCAAGTGGTGATATGTGAGTCCGACGATTATCGAATTTATTCGCACAATATTTGGCGGGGGACTCGTCGCCGCCTGCTACTCATCAAAACTCACGTGCAAGTAACCAACGGTGGTATTGCACGTGACCAACGTGATCGGGGATTCATCCCGAGGCGGCGTGACGATGTGACGGCGAGGTCCTGCCGTCGGGTGTAATTCGGATGGCGCGAGGTCCTTCAGGGAGCGAATCGATGGTCCCTTGAAATCACCGATCCCATCCTCGTCTGCGATCGTTCCTGACGACGGCAATACATCGAGGGAGGTAGTTCCTACGCCGACTCTGCTAACTCTCCTGTGCGCGCCGATGTAAAGGGCCGATAGCATGGACGAGATTAGGACGACGAATAGGGTCGTCGTTACCGAGGCACCGGGAAAGGGCGAACATTTGGTTTTGCCGCGGTCGAGATGCGCGAGCGATCTCCTTCGATGTGGTTGCATCGGAACCTACGAAACTCTGTGCCTTGTCGGCTTTTAATGGCACTCAAGCTCGCGGGCGGGCGGGATCGGAGGGCGGCGTTGGGCGCGTGGGCCGGGGTAGTTGGTGAGCGAAAATGCATATCGCTAAATCTTCCCTCCATTTTTTCCATCCTCACGGTACCGATTCCTCAGCGGAAAATGACAGATGCCTCAATTGAAGGAAGGCAGAGTGATGGATTTTTGGATCTCGCACGATATCGATGTCGCTCCCCAACATCACATCTCTTCATCGCATCCTGACAGCCTTCACATTCTCAATTATTATCATGCCTCGGTTCGCAACTGCGCTCGGTCTTCTCCTTACCACGACAACTGCCGTGGCATTTTGCCCCGCCCAATCGGTGGTTGTTTCCCGTCGCAACGCTCTCCCTCGTCTCTTCGCCGCCGAGGATACTGACTTCGATGCACCCGTCCCCCAAAGCCCACAGAGCGGAACGGCCGTTCTAGAGCGCGAGCCAATCGTCGACGACGAATGCTACATGGGCAAGGACGGCGATGCGAAAGATTGCGTGGACTTTGATCCGGCCCCTCCTCGCACCACGCGCTCTATGAATGCCTACGATCGTCCGCGATCTACTCCCAAATGGACCGTGGCCGACGATTTCGATGCCCCGGTGCCCGCCTATCCCATGAGCGGAACGGCCACCCTCAAGAGCGAGCCAATCGTCGACGACGAATGCTACATGGGAAAGGACGGCGGCGCGGGAGAGTGCGTGGACTTCGATCCATCCCCTCCTCGCACCACTCGCTCGGCGAATGCCCATGATCGTCCGCGAACCACTCCCAGGTGGACCGTCGCTGACGACTTCGATGTCGATGCTCCGGTGCCCGCCTATCCCATGAGCGGAACGGCAGTCCTCGATAGCTTGCCAATCGTCGACGATGAATGCTACATGGGCAAGGGCGGTGGCTCGGAGTGCGTGGACTTCGATCCATACTCCCCCCGTCGCGCAACGCGCTCGGCGAATGCGCAAGATCGTCCGCGTTCGTCGCCCAGGTGGGCTTCCTTTCTTAGCCGAAGCGGACTTCCCGAGACGAGTTTCTGATGCGCCCATATCCTCTCAGGCCCACAGAGTGTCCTCTTGACGCGAGTCCATCATCGACGACGATTGTTACATGGGCTAGGATGCAAGAAGATACGATTCGCCGTCGCCGATTGCATCTATTGGGAAATTGTACCATAGTTACCATTTGACTTAAGCGTGTTAAAGTTGTGCTTTCTACGCTACGCAGTGTAAATAATGCTCTGGATAAGCACGGCTTGTAGTCAAAGAAATTCTGTATCAGAGGCATGTGCAACGTCCTGCTTCAAGGGTTATTGTTGTAAATTTCCGCAAGATGTGCACACGGATACATGACTGTAGGACATGGCACCATGCGGATCCAAGATCTGCTCCCACATCAATAGCAGTATTCATATTATTATTATCTGAAACCATTCGACCACCCAAAGAAAGGCGAGATGAGTCCGACCACCGTATCCACACTACGTACATAGGTAGATCCATAGTATCTAGGTAAAACCTCTTGAGAGTGCCATATTTCAGAGTTGGCTTCGTCATGCGCTGCACAGTCACCTCACCGTACCGATAGTATGCCCCGTAACACTCGATCCTTCTTCGGCGGTGGAGGGGGGGGCGACGATGACTCCTCCTTCGACTCGACCATCCCCCCACCCCCGCCCCCGCCCCCGCCCCCGCCCCCGCCCCCGCCCACGCCTCCGACAACTCCCAGGGAGGAGTTCGAGAGGCAACTGACGCCCGCCCATCACGAACGCGGGAGGAGCGACGACGACGACTACGGCGGCGCGTCTTACGACGCCGCCCTCTACGATGCCTCCAGGACCTATTCGTGGGGCGATGCCGGGGCGAACGCGTTCGGCCCGTCGCCGTCACCTCCTCCGCCGCCGCTGCCGCTGCCACCGCCTCGTCCCGACAGCGCGATGTCCCCCACCACGTCCTCCTACGGGGAGGAGCAGATCGAATTGGACATACGGCCTCGCTTCTCGAGCTCGGACCACGATGACGACGACGGGCACGACGGGGGGGGCGACGGGGGAGAGGGGGGACGGGATGGAGAGACGAAAATGACGGAACGAACGCGGAGGAGGAAATATGCAGCGGTCGTCACCATCGTGGCCCTTACGGCACTTGCCGGCATCGTCGTCCTGACTCTGCATCTGACCGTGGGCCTCGGTGGCGGCGGCGGCGGCGACGACGACGGGGGGGGGGAAACGTCCGTTTCTAGGGAGAATCTCGCCCTCAGCGTGATCGAGCGGTATCTCCCCCCCGAGACGCGTGATGCCGTCATCGACGCGAGCGCGTCGTCACCCCAGAGGGACGCGTTGGCGTGGATGCTGTACGACGACGCATACGACGCATACGATTGGGTGGGATTGGGATCGGACATCGATGCCGAGTTCGTCTTCGTCCAGCGCTTCGTATTATCTACGTTTTACATTGCACTCGACGGTGACGATTGGGCGGAGAGGACCAATTGGATGACGGGGGAGGACGTATGCGATTGGCACGGGATCGAGTGTTTCGGCTCGTCGACGTCGTCGTCGTCGTCGGCCGAGGGCGAACGACGCGCACTGCAAACGAATGCCACCAGGGGGGATGCCATTCGCGGCCTGGCATTGCCCGACAACCTGCTCAAGGGGTCGCTACCTGCGGATATAGTCGCCCTCAAGCATCTCGAGAATCTCGAGGTTTTCAGGAACGAAATCGAGGGTGCGATCCCCCCTCGCATGTACGAGATGACGACGCTCAGAACGCTATTCCTGGACGAGAATAAAATCACCGGGACAATATCGACGGACATCGGCAACTTAATAAACTTGGAGAAGTTCACGTTGAACAGGAACGAGATTGTTGGGGAGATTCCCACTGAGATCGGAATGTTGGAGGAGCTCTCGATGTAAGTGCTCGCGCTTCGACGTTTGTTGGTATGTTTAGTGGCGATGGACCTATCAACTCACATGGTGTTTTCCATACACATAACTATCGTTGATAGGTTCTGGCTATTCGACAACGAGGGGATAAAGGGATCATTTCCATCTGTATTAGGTCAATTAGCCAACTTGAGTGAGTTCTCGCGCATATATTATATTCCACGACGCATGTATTGTCGTGTAAACAAGCTACTTATTCAACTTAAACCATTCCTTTTTCTGGTCACTTCTATCGTCACTTAAAGAATCGTTAGTTCTGTTCAATACTGGCATCGGTGGGGCAATTCCCGATCTCTCCAATCTTCAAAAGTTGGAAGTGTTCAAAGTCGAAAATTGCGCGCTCACCGGAGATGGATTCTCGTCTCTCTACGACGTTCCATCCCTGAAAGTTTTGGGACTTGCGGGAAATGAAATGACGGGAAGTCTAGAAGGGATCGGTAGGCTTCTTAATTTGGAGGAGCTTTACATCAGCCAAACGTCGATAGGTGGCCCGTTGCCCAAGGGGATGGGTAATTTAATTCAGCTCAAGTATATCAAGGGTTCAAATACCTTGTTGACGGGCACCATTCCGAGTAGCATTGGCAATTTGAAGAATTTGGTTGAGCTGGATTTGTCACAGTCAGGATTATCGGGCAGCATTCCTTCGGACATCGGTGCTCTTGAGTCATTAACTACCTTGGTCCTCCTTGGGAATAATTTGATGGGTAAGATTATGTGCTCTAAAGTACGATACATGGATTGATTGCTTCATCGTGATCTTTTCTGTACATATTTTTGCTGGATATCTTAACTTTCTATGCCTCTCACCTTCTCACTGGCGCTCTAACCACACAAGGAGGTTTGCCTAGTGAAGTTGGTCTCCTCACAGGTCTTGAGGTCTTGGTCCTTTCAAATAACGATTTCTCCGGTACCTTGCCCCCTGAATTAGGCAATCTCGTCAACATCGAATATTTGGATCTTTGGAATAACAAACTAAGCGGCGAAGTCCCGGATGGCTTGTGCGTTGATGGAGCAATAATACAAGTCAACTGTTCCATAAGTTGCTCCGTAGACTGTTGTACAAACTATGAATGTTGACTAACCAGGTAAGGCTCGATGTAAGAAAATTCAGCCCACATGAACAAAAAAATCCGATGATTTCCATAGAATTAGTGATCGATCTGACGAGAAAGAAGTTATTATTGGGACCAAACGCTTCCACGTAAATATAATATCACCGAATTGACAAAAGATAAATCTATCGTCAGAGGTTTCCTTTTTTTGCAACTAGATCAAGCCTTATATGATTGCATAATATGGATCGGTGGTACCTATTTATGCCGTTCCCGCACAAAACAAACAGCGGTTCGTCTCTTCCTTCCCCATGCGTGTTTTTTGCCCAATTTGCGAAGGAATTGATAATTGTAGTCTCCCCAAGTCGAGCCCCGTGCTGGGATTAATTATTCATACATTCTCACTTTCTATTCCTCGACACCTTTCCCAACATTCTAGACATGAATGTTTTTTTCCCATGTCAGCTCACTCCTAAATATGTATAATATGAGTTCTCACATTCATTTTCAGTCTCTCCCCCTTCCTCATCGCCCCTTTACCCTATCGTAGCTATGTGATGGTATACCTCCTCGTCCTACGATACGGCATGTCGTCGGAGGGTTCGAACCCCGCCTCCTCGTCCTTGATATCCGGCATGTCCTCGTCCATCGGTTGTCCGTCGTCCTCCTCCTCGTCGCGCTCGTCCACCGTGCACAACGGACTGCCCGCGGTGGGGGGGGACGACGACGACGACGACGACGCCTCGACGCTGCGCTTCACGAACCGTCCCTTGACCCTCATGCGCCTGTCGGCTAAATTCTTGCGACAATTGTACCGTATCTTCTTGTTCCATACCCGACGAGCGCGCTTCGCGTTGAACTTTTGGATGATGGCAGCACGTTCGGCGGGGGTGTATATGCCTATGCGACCGTTCTTGTTGTACACCTTGTTTGTTTCCCGATCGGAGAATGAAAAAAAAAAATCGATGGAAGAGCAAACGAAGAAGGATTCGGGTGGGCATAATGTGTCGTGCGAACGTGGACGGTATTCGTGCAAACATGCGACGAATCGCCGCCATCGTCGCGGAGGGTGGTGATGTATCGTAAAGTGAGGGATTTTTTTCAATCCCGTTAACGAGAAAAAAAAAACTCACCTCCTTGTACTTGCCCAACGAATGCGGGAGCAGTAGGACGCTCCCATTCCCGCCCCTGCCGTCGCCGTTGATTCCGCCGGGTCCGCCCTCGCTCAGGTCCTCGAGGAGCCTCGAGCGCGCCCTGCGCAGCAATTCCTCCGGTTCCAATTCGCCCTCGTCCTCCTCGCATTCGATGCCTCCCGGTCCTCCTCCTCCGTCGTCGTCCTCCTCCTCCTCCTCGTTGTGTTCGTCGTCGTGGTAGTCGCCATCGTCGTCGTCGCGCGGGGACGTTGGCTTGGTCATCATCCCCCCCGATGAGATCGAGGGGGCGGTCATCCTCTTCTTCCTCCTCGACGATGTCGAATCGTTCGCGCCGCTCGTCGAGCGCGCATCGTCGACAACGAGATCGAAAGACACGGAGTCCGGACTCGTACCGAGGAGCCCGGCGGTCGGATACGACGACGACGTCGTGCCGCCGCCGCGCCTCGCGGATCTACGCACCGCCCCCCCCCTCCCCCCCGCCCTCCTCGACGACGCGCGGTCGTCGTTCCCCCCCCCCTCGCCTCGCCAATGATCCCGATGTTCGTCGTCCACCTGCTCCCCCAGTACCCTGCGCGTGCTCGCCAGTTCCTCCTCGAGTATCGAACTGGGCAGGACGAAGTGCAAGCGATCGTTGCGATGGCCGTACAGGTCCCACTTTTCCATCCCCTCCGGATTCGACGCCGATCGGAGTCTACCGGACGAGGAAGAGGACGGGGGCGGATATGATGGCGGCGGATCGTAGCTATGCAGGAACGAGAATCCGTGCGAGAACGACGAGGTAGATAACGACGGCGCGGCCGGTAAGGTCGCTGGCGTCGTCGCATTCGTCACCCTCGGGGGGGGAGGGGGCATCGTCATTGCTTCCGACCCATCGTCGTCGTCGTCATCATACTCGTCGTGCGACGATAGAATGCGAGGGGTGATCTCTATGGTATTTGTCATCTCGTTGGCATCCGCGGCGGATGACGAATAAGAATGCGCATTTGAATACGACGACGACGACGACGACGACGACGCATCGTTGGTCGTGGCATTCGACGATGGTTGGAATTCCACCACGACACCACCGTCGCCACCCATGCCGGAGGCAAGGGCGGCGAGGGCGTCGAGGGCACCCATAGTGGATTCGTCCGTCACGAGCAGTAGGCGCGATCTCGTGGTCGTATGAATCGTCGCATCATTCGACGACGGTGACTGGGCGAGGAGTGTCGATGTCATTTTATTTTTTCAATCTCTCTCCCTTCTCTTTTTCTTAATCTCTCCCCCCCCCCCCCCCCCCCCCCCCCCCCCCCCCCCCCCCCCCCCCCCCNTAGTTTTTTTTTTAACCCCCCCCCCCCCCCCCCCCCCCCCCCCTCGATGATATAGGCACCGAAGCGACGATGTAATATGGAGGTTGAGAATTCAATCGCAATATATAATTGGACAACGTATTACGGGCCGGGGAGCAAGCCAGCAAGGTGGGAGATGATCGATCCAATCAGAATTCCGTCATTGTGAGGGGACCAATCAAGATTCGAACTTCAAGGGAATTTTGCGGTGCTTATTATGGCGCGGGCTGATTCGACATCAAACAACAACGACCACCTCAGAGTTCCCACGTGGAAGGGCTGGACGAGAGAAGGAAGGCGATCAGTGTCTCAGAATTTCACGGAGATAAAACGCGTGCGTCACGAACAACGGGGCGGCGCGGGTCTCCTCTAGGTAACTCTGCGAGTGGTCGGCCAGACCGTGGAGAGCACGTAAGTAACTATCGTACTTACTACGTTGCGCACATACGATAGGTATCGTCGTACTGTACGACGAGAAGTGAAAAAGTGAAGAGTGAAAATAATGACGAGATAGATTTTGCATCGACGGCAAAACAAACACGCGAGGAAGAAACAATGAGGACGAGGTCATGGCCGAATGTAGCAATACTATTCGTCGTCGCCATTAACGAACGAGCCATCGTCGACGCGCTTTCATCGTCGTCGTGTCCACCCCCATCCACTACGAAGGTGGTACTGCGCGTGTGCACGTCGCCGGGATGCAATGACGATGGCGCATATTCCACGCTCGATCGCCTGTTGGCATTGCGTCCGCCCGGCATACATGTCGTCGGGGGTAGATGCGTCAGTTTGTGCGGCTCCGGACCGGTGGTGGAGGTGGTCAGCGTCGCGAACGGCGACGAAGTTGGTATCGTCGATAGGAGGAGGCGAATCAAGGGGGGGGAGGCGATATCGTCCCTATTGAACGAGTGCGTCGCCACTGCCACTGCGACCGATTCCGCCACCGCAAAGGAAGAGGGGGTGGGGATGGCATCGACGTCGTCGGGATACTTGAAACCACACATGCTCGATCGACTCATTCGGGGATACGAATGTTCCATCGAGGGGGATTTGGCGTATGCATCGAGGGATTACGAATTGGCCGTACAGTTGTATTCGGATGCGATAGAGAGCGGACGAAAGCCCGCGCTATTGCTGCAGGAGGCACGGGGGGAGGAGGACGAGGAGGAACATCGCGGCATGTCGTCGTCGTCGTCGTCGTCGTCGTATGGTCGGTATCCATCGGGATTGACATGGCTCGTACGATCGTTGAAGAATTCGTGCAGGTCGCGCCTGTCATTGCACGACGTCGACGGCGCGCGTCGCGACGCGTTCGCCGCCACCGTATTCTCGCGCAATACCGATCCGGACGCGCACGAGTGTCTATCGGAGGTATGCGCCACGTCGAGCGACGCGCTGGGGGAATTGCAGGGATTGAAATCGGCGATTAGGGAATATGACCGCATCGAGCGCGAGTGTTCGATGGTGCCGATGACGTCCGGTATGGACGCGGTGGGGAGGGCGGATATGGCGAATAGGAGGGCTCACGCATCATCGAGGAGGAGGGAGCTTGGATTCCGAATCGTCGTGTTGGAGAAGATGCTTCGTGGTTGATCGAGATTCGTGCGCGGGGGGCGGGACCCCGGGCCCCCCCCGCCCCCCCCCCCCCCCCCCCCCCCCNTCAGGTCCACGAGGCTGCCGAGGCTAGCGACCGAGTCCTGCGAGAGGTACCCCCCCCCCAAACCCCCGGGCGGGGCCCCCCCCCCCCCCCCCCCCCCCCCGCCCCGTGCATAAGTCCTGGACCGATTCTCGCTCTTGGGATAGGAATGGAACACTATGCAATCGATTGGCTGTATTTGATTGGACTTTTTTTTCTAGTTCGTCGCGAAGCGTGAGTTCTATTAGTCGAGTATTCCAAGGAGATTCGCCACCCGAATGTAATAATATTTAAAGACAATACTTGTCGAGTGGGAAACCGACACTGGATGCGATCACATTTGCGTCGTCCCTATCGACCGTGCACGAGAATTTTCCAGACATTATCTCCATTAGATCGTGTTCGTACTTTGCGTCGAATTTGGCCCTGTCGTTGATGCGCAACAGTCCCGTTGATATTAGTTGAGCTATGCTTTGGAAGAGGTGCGTCGTTCCTAATTGAGCGACGGTGGTCACTCCGACCTCCTTGTATGACATGTAATGTCGATGACCGTACTGACCGATTATAGAGGAGAAAACCGATAGCATCCTCTCGAGTGGGAACAATGGCTGTCGTTGGATCAAGTCTTTGGAGGATGTGGCATACGCCGATCCGTCCTCGGTCTTATTAGTACGCCTTCTTTTCGATTTTCCCGTATTCGCCGTCGTGAAGAGATTGGCGTCATGATCTTTTCGTTTGTTTTGACACAAAAATGCGGCAAGAAGCAGAAACTTCGTTACATACGGAAGTCGTCCTGCGAATGGATTGCTATTCTTCGTCGGCAGTACTCTTCCGGGCATCATCATGGTGCTAGATAGAAGGGCGCGCATACTCTCACGAACATTCGCGTCGAGCTTTTCGGATAATTCCTGTTTCAACATGTTCAGATTGGATTTGTCTGTCTTAGACGAAAGTGATACGCAAAACGTGCAGTTTGAATCATGATTCGTTTCACACGATGCCGCGGAGCCATCGCGGCTCAGGCAGTCCAATACTTTCCACATTAATTCAGCTAGTGCAGGGTCATCGCAAACGCCACATTTTTCCAGCGGTGTTACGTATTCCGGCCAGTGTAATCTTGCCAACCTTATCACCTCAGTCATGTCATGCGTAGTGCTGATGACAGATGGCACGAATGAGTTCATCATTGAAGAGTATAAAATGTCTTTCAATTTTGATCTGAGAGTCTTTGCACGGTTGCATATAAACATGTGGCTATCACAGGATGACCGCCCAATGATCGCTCTTTGCACGTGTGGAACATGCATTATCTTCGATCAGGAGAGCGTTATAAGTGAGGTGTTCGTGTGTTGATGTTGGAACTAACAACAGATTTCGACAGTGGATGCTTACCGACTTAATCATGTCAACACTAGTATATGAATCAAAATGAATTGTTATGGGATGGATAGCATCAAGCAATGTCCCCGGTGGATTGTGAACAGCTGATTAAGATAAAAGCGCGTTTGAATCCGAAATATTTAGCGCGAGGGGGTTTAATAGTCCATCATACGAAAAGACGTCGGAGGACTCTAACTCACGAGAGTACTGGAAGATGGTGCTCCTGGAAATGAAAATCAACGTCAAATTGATTCCAAAAACACTGGGGAGTAAAAATAGAGCGGTGAGAGGCGAAACAGACCCATTTTTCTTCCACGACAGAATGCGATCGGCATTGTCCAATATTAAGAATGTACAACGCCAGCTTTCGGGCGTTTTCTTTTTCGAGGGATTTCCCTGAATGAGTGCAGAAGTTGCTCGACCAAACAAGGCAACTGCCGATGAGCTCTGACTTATTCGGTTGGTGGCATTTTGTATCGAACCTTTTAGACTCGGTGAACTGCCCACTGTCTTACGTGCCTCTTCCGTAGCGAGGTTAGTTCTGAGTCTTGTTTGTCGGGCATTCTTTCGATTATTGTTGTGCGCAGTTGATTTACTAGTCTTCTCTTCATTCTTAGTTTTTTTTCCAACCCCAAACCTATCCCGTTTTCGATTTCTCTGTTGTTCGAGCAGATCTTCTGCAATGGAATCCTCGTCAGGAATGTCGTTTTCGTCTTCTTCCACGAAATCTTCACCCGCCAGAGTTGATTGGACTTTCCCTTTAACTAGTGTAGTCTTTTCACCAGTTTTCTCATTAACTCTCAACCGAGCGTGGCCAAAGCCACAACTGGGATGAATGCATTCAAATAATTGTCTGTAGGCGTTGTGCATGACTGATGCCACAGATCCTGAATCTGACGAGGCGCAATCCACATATGCCACTGCAACTGTTGAAGGTGTGACCTCACGACATGCCCCTCGTTGAAGAGCATTCAGCGCATCTCGGACAATACATGTTTTGCCGTTCCCCCCAGCGCCAGTAATCATTATAGGGGCGGAAGCGGCTAATTTGACATCCCCCTGGTAGCTTGCCTCGGAGCATCGGATGTTGCCCGAAGATCCTGTGTTATCAGCCATTTGCCACGCAAACTTAGACTTTTGGACAATAGACACTAACTGAGAGCAGAGGATGTGAATTTGTCGTGATCTATGAGGATATTTGAGCTTCAACTCCGCGATAAACTTAGTTGTGTAATGCCAATCCTCCTGACGAGCACTTGGAGTATTTGACGGTGACATCAGTTGTTTGTTCGGAGCGCCATTGAAAAATATCATACCACGCCTATTCTTCCCGGGTATCTCCTCTTTGACGTTGGCAAGATTCTCAGAGGTATTGCAATCAGTTTTCTCGAATATCCCCTTCCTCTTTTGCTCGGAACTATGAACTTCCTCCGTATTCCCCGATTGATAACCATTCATCATTGCTTTCAAACCCAATTTAATATTCTCAATATAAGCATTGTTTCGAAGTACATTTCGGTCCCTCCTCTCTTGCAGAGGTGTCGCATCACTCACTGAGCCACCGTCACTTTCGTAGTCGTTGCTGCAGCTGCTCCTGCTGCTGCTGCTACTGCTATCATCGCTGGATCCGTAACTACTAGCGTGGCCGCTGTTCATTAAACTTCCCTTGAACAGCTCGTTTGATTGGGTCATAAGTTTGAAGCCGTCACCCAGGTCGTCATCCTGTCCATCCCCGACCGCTCTGTCCTCAACGACTCCAAACGTGAGATCTTCAGCGGCACGATATTTTCTCCAGTTTGCGGTGACTTCGTCGTTGTCTATCTCATCCTCATCATCATAGTTGCTGCCGACGCTGCCTTCCTCGGATGACTGAGCCTGAGTGAGCAGCGTCTGCGGAAAAGAGTACCTCCTTTTTGATGTCGCCTCCATCATTTATTGATCGCCTACTGAATGTTGTCGTCGAATGCAGTAGTACCAAAAAGCATAGAGTTGAGAGCCGTGCTCTGATGAGACATCCTGCGGAATGAATATGCGTCGAAGAAGTGATCGGGCCTCATCTCTCATTCACCATGTCGTCGAGGAGGGGAGATGTACGTAGGTTACGGAACGAAATAAGTACGGTACTTACACCAAATACAACCGCGGCGGGCGGCTGGGTTGATGCGTTGGGTGAGTGAGAGAGATAAAGCCGTCACATATATCAATGAACAAGACCAATTGGAGGAAAGGCACAACCAACTTCTCCATGATGAATCAGTGTGACTACTTGTTAAACATGGTTTTTACTATCAACAAAAACATAGTTTTGTTCTGGTCATGTGTTGCCTTGCTCTTCTGGCTTCAGTATCAGCGACTGCCTTGCTGTGGCGGAATCTTCTTAATCAAATGTACCAATAGAAATACAATAATAATTTACAAATCGACTCAAAGTAGTAGCCCATCAGAGCAGACAAAAGGGGGATTAGATTATGATGCTTTTGGTCTGGGGCGTGAAATGCCCAGACTGCTCCGCCCCTCACAAACATCATTGAAATAATGCTACTACAGAACTGTGTAGTTGATGGCTAGTCCATGCAACCATATCAATAGTGCAAAACCAACTTTAAAATGATCATACCCACTTGACATTCACAGATCATCATCCTAGTTCTGTTTCAACTCAGACGCCCAGTATCATAAGCCCTTGCAAGTAGTTAAAATATTGTGGTGGACATTGATGTTGGCTTGAGTGTCGGCTTACGGGTTTTAGGCTTGGACATTGGCTTGCACATTGTTGGCTTAGCCATTATTGGAGTACTTGTCATGGGTTCAGTGGTGATTGGTTCATTCCTGGTTGGTTCATTGGTGGTGGGTTCATTGGTAGGGGGTTTGATGGTGTTGGGTTGGTTGGTTGTTGGGTCATATGTTGTGGGTTCATTTGTCGGCCTGCTTGATGGCCTCAATGTCGGCCTTTGCATGGTGGGCTTGGAAGTTGATGTTGGTTTGCATGTAGTGGGCTTTGGTGTTGGCTTGCTTTTAGGCTCAGTTGTTGCCGGTAAACTTTCCGGTGTGATACGGAACTAGGTTATGTTCCAACCACCACCTTTGGCTAAGATGCCAAATGCAATTGGGCCAGTGTCAAGGTTGACAATATGTGAGACCATTTGCCAGTTTTGCCCACCGCTCATGTTTTGAATGCTAACCATTCCATACACTTGGATGCCACCTGCTTTTTCAATCTGCAAGCTGCCACCACTGCTTCTGTTATGCCCTAGTGCTTGGAATTGTCACCTCTCAGTATGACATCCAGTCACCTGTCTCAATCGAGAGAGCCAACATTCTTGCCACTGCCCACATTGCTGGTATTTTCAGTTTGCACACCTTGCATCCAAAGATAGCTTTCAGCTTCAACCTTCATTGTATTTGTTGAGCTTGGAGGTGGCATGGGAATGGTTGGTGTTGGTGAAGGCGGGTTTGTGGGCCCCCCAGAACGAATAGTGATTTTGGCACAGCTGAAAAATTCTTGTTGAAGAAGAAGAAAAGTAGGAGAGAAATAGGAGGAAAAGGTTAGTGTATGAATGTGCAGGGAACAAAATTCTTCTGAGAACCACAGGCTCAAGCTCAATCTCCTCTCTTCTTGCAGCTTTTACTCAGATTATAATCAAAGCATATTGCTAACGTCAGAAAATTCTGTTCACCACAATAGAATAGCACAAAGTCAGAGAGGCTTTCCCATTCATCTTACGTTCTGGCGACCAGGAACAATACTACCATCATTGGAGTAAGTAGTGCAAGTTGAAAGACCTTGAGTCCAATAGGAGCTGGGTAGACGGGAGTTCTTCAAAATGTATGCAGCATATCCAGGTGGTGAGCACTGAGAAAAAATAAGGTTGATAGAATATAAGGATACGCACCAAAATCGTATGCAAAAAAAGCAGCAGTGGTGTTGCTTACAGAGTTGGCAGTGATATACTTCCACTCCAGAAAAATTTTCTCCCCATGAATATTGATCGGCACTTTGAAACACAACTTCCTTGATTGAACCACCCTGCCCTCCAGCAAATAAGCCTCGCTCAGGGTAAGTCAGGCATAGGAGGATGCCCCCCCAAGGCTAAATCCGAGTGAAGTCTAATTCCTTTCCAGCGAAGTCAGCGGGGGTAGTACAGGAACTTGCATCCCTGCCGACGCATACACGTGCCTCCATATGCCCATGATTTCGGACTAGGTGGGCGCGGCACCATTGCCGCCATGGTATCGTACACTAAGATAGAGGTGGCGCATTATTTTTACATGTACTGTGTATTAATGATAGTAAATACTTAGGGAAAATAACACTTATCTAAAAATTATAATACCTTGTAGTCACACCATCTGAGAAGTCCGGGACGGCTTTGGATGGTGCGGCTCTTTTTACTTTCTCACAATTTACTACTAGTCTACTTATTGCATCTTCTAGAAAGAGTAAATTGAACAATATTTTACTAGTAGCAAAAAATGTTTCTAGTAAAAATATTAAAAGCAATTAAATTGAACGAGTAAGAAGAAAATTTTACTAGTTCGAGTTCATTAAACTGGGCAACATGAATAATTTTATAGATCAAATTTTAGGGGGATGTGAGGAACAACCCAACAGTGCGGCGATAGCCTGGTGATAATAAATACATTAAATAAGCAAATTAGTAATTATTTATGTCAGCTCTGGCCCCCAAGCAATATACGATGGTTTTTCAAATTTGGACAATTCCCCCCCAGTGGTAAAGTGTGCTGGCACTCGCTTTACCTGCAGAATTGGACCAAGCCACGACACGCATCATTAGGAGATGGTGTAACGCACCTACCGATGCCAGGGGATTGGTGTTGGATGACGGCAAGGGGTCGGACGAATGGCCCATGGGTCCCATTATTTTGATCACCACCTGTGAGCCTTCTGAGAAAGAATTCCTATGTAGGCTCCAATATGTTTTTCTACGCAGGGCTAGAAAGGTTCATTTTACCGTTGGATACGCTGTTTTAGCTATCAAAAATGACATGCTTTCTCCTAATTTGTAGCTAAATAGATAAAATAGTTTATTGTATAGTTCCTACGTACCCCGATTTTCTTCCTTTTTTTCGGCGCACGATTGTCTTGACGTGCTTTTTCATAGGAAAAAAAGGCCAATCACGTCACTTCAGGGGGGGTCACTTTTGACGTGTCGTCACGGAAAATTTTTTACTGTGCATGCGTCACCCATTGTTGCAAATTTTTTACTGAACTGCGCCGCTGCAGTTGTATTGTGTGCATGCATCATAATTGCATTTCTTGTGGCTTATCACGTCGTACTTACTAAATTATTATTCATAGAACGTCACTGTTTAGTTTTATTTGTTGCTCCGCTCCGCCATTGAGTTTGAATTTTTTTGTTTCACGAGTTTGGTTGGGAATTATTGTGGATGCGTCACCTGTAAGACTCGTGACAGAAGCAATTTTTGGCGATTTTGCCGTTTCTCACCTCTGTTTTGTGGACTTCTTGGATAACGTCACTTATTTCAAATGTTTGTCATTGCACGTCACGAACTTAAAAAAATATTGTTCATTGCACGTCACGGAAACATAAAAATATGTTTAATGCACGTCACCCAAAAGTCCATGTATTTTGCCATACCACGTCTTTTCCAATTGTTATTTATGTATATAAGTCACACGGCCATACAACATTTATTACAGTACGTCGTGCATATACTATAATGTTTAGATGTATTGCGTTCATTTGTATGCAATGTTTAATGCTACGTCACTATTGAACATGTTTTATTTTGTGTACGTCATGTAAGTGTACTTTGAACTTATTCTACATCACGCAAAGCGTTATATTGACATATGTCACCGCATTACTCACCATGCATGTGATCACGTTGCCCACTATTCTGTGTTCATTGTGATAAGTCGATATCCATTCACTCCTGACACGGCACGCACTCCACTCCTTCCTTATCTCCATCATGGCAAAGACCAGCAGATGTAATCCTGGGTCACCGAATGCAAGTGACAAAAGTAGAATGCCGACCCGAAAGAAAAAGGCGGACGAGGATGGTAAGACGACGCGCTCCCCCAAAAGGAGGAAGGCCACTGTGGCGTTGACAAAACGTCCTGTACGGAGCACTCGCACTACTGCCCCGAGCCCGGCAACAACTACAACGACGTCCCCCCAAAAGAGGAAGGCCAACAGTGCAACGAGCAATCAAAGTTCCTTGCCCTTGACCCGTCGAAAGGACCCTCCCGAGCTGCCTCCTCTGCACGAGCAGATGCCCACCCTACGTCCTGTAAGAAGCACTCGCACTCCTGCCCCGAGCCCACCCAAGGTCCTTACTATACCTGGGGAGCTAGATCTGTTTCGCCCACTGGATCATACCAAGAACCATGATCCGCCTAGCCATGATCTCGCACTATTGTCACACGCAGCAGCTACAATCAATTTCAGCGACGACCAAGAAGATGATAACAGTTACGTTTCGCATAGTTCATCGTCGGAACGAAGCGTTGGTCGGAAGGGATCATTCAGTGATCGAGACGACAGCAAAGACCCATCATACAAAGCACCCGAATCGGATGACGATGGTTTGTTCTATTCGGACGATGAAATCTTAGACGCTGAATTTGAACGTGGATTGGATGAGGTGGCACGTGCCATCGAATACGCCGATCCCAAGAAAATGAACCACGGACGTCGTCGGACAACAGTTATTGCGGGTGGTCCTGCACAACCTGACTATACCGGCATGACGGGTCGGGAGAAAGAAAGTGCCAAGGCAGAATATGAGGTAAAACGGAAAGCCTATGCGGATCAATGTCGTCGCAAACGGTTGAAAGGAAATGTTGAGCTTGACTCAGCTGCAGTAGCGAGGTACACA
>JALLBA010000348.1:0-19925 GCA_036939675.1 Cyclostephanos invisitatus
ATTATCACTCTTCACCTTTTTGTTGCTTTACTCTCGTCTACCGAGGTTAACGCAGGGGGGCGTCGTCATCAATCGAGATGTCTGCCGTCGTGTTCGTCGGGGGGTCTCGCTTTCGTATACCAGTTCCGTCGGGTCGTTCGTTCGATCGACGCTCTTCCGGTTAGGGGGGGGGGGGAGGTCCGGAACGTGCCGTGCCCTCGTGTGACCACTCGCGGCAAGGGACGGGCCCCGGGGACGCCGCTCAATCCCCTTCCCTCCCTCCCTCTACGACGACCCCCCCGCGATATGCCGAACCCACGAAGACGACCTTATGTCGTGTTGAAATTTTTCGGTGCCACCCCATCTTGTGTAAATGATATACCCGACTTACATCGAGAAATACGGACTGGGGGGGGTATACCAATTGGTGCGGCCGGAACGATGCGAACGCGTTCGCACCGAGGGATATCCAGGGAGAGAGGGGGGGGCGGCGGCAAGACGAGGGCCGTGGGGGCGGTTAGGCGGATATCGTGAGTCTGGCGAATTTTTTAGGGGAAATCATGATACGGACGGGGCGGCGTTGTGTTCGGACATCGTGGATGAGAGGAGGCCAGAACAAACTGGACCGAAGGACCCGGCGCGGGGTCACATCATATTTCCAGGAATACCAATCCACAAAGTAGGACTAGTTCAAGCCCCCTTGACAGACATGAAGCAATGTGCAACTGTCGTTCGTGCCGTGATCAGCTGTAACCCCCGCACCCCCTAGCACCATACACCGAGGCTGAGATTAGCCATCGAGGCTGATGATGGAGGAAATTATTTGAGTTTGTTTAGATTTTCAATCTCACTTCACAACGATGCTCACCACATTGGGCGCTACGAGAGAGCCACCGCAGCCAGCTTGCAATGAAAGGCAAAGACAGACAATCAATGTCAGCGATGTGCAATCGCGATGATAATATTTAAAGATGGAAATAGAATTATGGGAGATAAAACTTCGGAAGAGACATGATGCCTCACCTTGTACTAACTGTCTTGGACGATCCACATCCACGCCCCCGACGATCTGAGTACCAACGTCATCCTGTGGAGAGTCGTCGAGGTTGCGGTTGCTCGTCTTGTCTTCGCCGGTCCAATCCCTTTTCAACAATCACCTTGGAATTTATAGTGCAATGTCCAACAAGAGTCGATGTACATGATTGCTTGAAATACTTGTGCTCGTGATATCGTCTTGCCCCATTTGTCCCTTTATTACCGCAAAATGACTCGCGATAAACATGACATCAGAAGCGACGAGAAACCTAATGAAACCTAACGAACGCATATCTTGAATGTCCTTTCTGCTTCTAAATAGGTCACAGTGTGACCGATAGTAATAGCCCACCAGTAGTCTCAGGAGATTATTGTACTGATGAATCCAGACATAAAATTACCCGAGTTCTTTGTTTGTTTAATTCATTCTAAGTCCTGTGAGATTATTGTACTGATGAATCCAGACATAAACTTACTCAAGTTCTTTGTTTGTTTAATTCATTCTTAAGTCCAAACAAAATTATTTACTCGACTTTTCAGTCCTGTACAAACATAAACGACTCAGTGTTTTTGAAAAGGCTTGCAGGCGGAAATCGATAATTAGGGCTAATCGGACGGTCCCCCAATGGACATCGACTCAATCATGGAGAAGGATCCAAAAGACATGGGTCCAAGAGACATCCCATCATAAGGGCCACTATAAACGGAGCTACCCCCGATGGACATCGAGTTTGTGCCCTTGCCAGTCTTGCTCTGCTTCCTTGACTTGCCACCCTTCTTCAAAGTGATCGTAACCATCGCGGTATCACAGCTTCCATAATAGAATTCGCAGGCACGATAGCTGCATGCGACACTCTTGATGCTGGCTGGTGTGTTGGCCGAAGGAATATATTGGATTGCGAGTGGATTGCCATAGAGATTGGAGATGATGCACTCCCCAAAACTCGGATCCTCAGTGATGTCATCGATGTAGAGGGGAAGGTCTGGGGGGTAAGTCACGTCATTCGCAAGGACAAATAGCTGTTCAGAAATCTCGCCGTTGTTGTCAATGGAATAGAAGTCATCCACGGCCATGACAACAGGAGATCTGGTAGGAGCCTGGAGAACATGACCAGGAAACATTTAGTACATGGATATCATTTTGCGATGAAGAAAGCTTCAAACGAACGATCTAATCTTTCAATCAATCAAACAACTCACGCCGGTGCCAGCGCAATAGCAGCAATTGTCATCCGCCACGCCCATTTCACCTTCATAGGAATCACCATAGTTGGGGCAGCCCGGCGAGTCGATACTCTCGTACCAATCGCACCCGTCGCCAAAAGCATCAACCCATCCAGGGGTGTCGCACGATGATGGTTTGGGGGAATCGGAAGGGTTGGACGAAACACTGGGCTTTCCTGACGGTTTGAACGATTCGGATGGGCTGGAAGAAATACTTGGCGCGCTTGATGGACGTTTCTCGTTGGTCCCACCGCCGCATGCGCAGCATGCCTCGTTGGCCGTCACTCCCGCGTTGGCAAGCATATCGGCCACTTCACCACAAGCTTCAGGAAAGTTCGCGTAATCGATGCAATCAAAGCCGCTGATATCATAAAATGAATTGTCGATACAATCCAAAAGGCCACTTAGTGTGTCACTCAGCTTGTTGATGTATGGAAGAATAAAGTCGTCGTGGGCTGAACTGACGCGTGCGTAGACTATGAAGACAGAATGGTTAGCGGAACGATGCATGGTCAGAACAGGAGGCAATGTCAATTGGCAAGACGGAGGCCAATAAGGCAAAAACGCTCATCATTGAACAGCACTTGGACTCAAACGAGCAAACGCACCCCCAGGGTAGTCAGGATCGGCGCATCCTTCGCTAAATGAAGTTATACCGACTAGCTTATTTGTTCCCGCGTCAAGGATAGGTCCGCCCGAGTCACCCTGCGTTATCGGAATCAAAACAACAGCATCTCCATTAGCATGCTTGTTCGCTACTGAATGGAGCGTCGAAAGGGAAAGTATGTCAACCATAAAACAATTTACCTGGCAGGTGTCTATCCCCTCTCGTGCCGCACAGAGCATGGAGCTGGTAATGCTGTTGATTCCATCATAAGCAACTGCGCATTCATCGTTGTCTACGTAGTCCACTGTAGCCTCCTGCATCACGTTGGGAGATGTCCCACCAAATGACAGCGTGCCAAATCCAAAGACCACCAGCTCATCACCAGGGACAAGATCAAGGTCGTCACTGGGAGAATCAAGTTCCACTACCTGATCAGCGTACAATTTGGACGCCGACTGGAGCTGGATCAGCGCAAAGTCGTTTTCATATGTCACTTCGTTATAATCCGGATGAATGACATACCCAGCGACGGGGATAATTTCGATGTGGTCAAACTCCTCGGGTCCTTCCCCATACAGGTTCAGGTCGATTGCGTGCATCCCGAGCTTGACACTGTCGTCAGTATCGGTGTACATGATTCCAGGAGTACTACCTACAAGGCAATGTGCCGCACTGAGAACCTGACGATGTTGTTGAGAGGCACAGAAAGCGTTTTATCTGCGGGGTCCTCGTTTGTGTTTGCGTAAACGATAATATCACACTGCACGGAACTCACCACATTGGGAGCGATGAGAGATCCGCCGCAGGACCACCAAATCCCATCAGAGGACTTATGGAAGAGCCAGGCAAAGAACTAGTAATGGACAAGATTTTAACGGAATAGTCGAAGTCAGCGTACGACGCAGGAAAATTTTTAACGCGATGACAGATAGTTGTCCTCACCTTGTACTTCCGTGGAGGGTCCACGGGCACGCCCCCGACGATCTGAGCACCAACGTCCTGCTGCGTCGAATTAAGGCGGGGCGGCGCCTTCTTGCCACCACCGATGATGATCGGGGGGAAGTCCATCAACCTCTTCCTTGCCATTCGCGGTGGATGAACGGCAGGTCCGGCCGCGGCGATGCCATCGTCTCCTTTCAGGAGCTCATTGGCGGGACGAGCGTCGGCGTAGCCAACAATAAGAGATAGAATGCCGATGGCACTTTTGGTCGATACCTTGAGATTCATTTAATTTTTTAATGATATATTTTTATTTTGTTTGTGTGTTCATGGTGTAGATGAGTACTAGATATGTTTAGGTCGTACCTCGATGGATCCTACCCAACGGTAGCAACATGACTTCATTCCAGCGAGGTGTTTCGATTCCAAAGAGAAAACGCATTAAAACTCGGGCTTTTTTTCGCACAAGCCACTAAGCCTTTTCGCGTTGGCGATGCTCCCTTGGGTGGGAGATACCACGAACCTGTTTTCGATTCCCGATTCCAGAACGAGAAACCATGCTAGCTAGTGACTGAACTTGTGCATGTGTTATTGACTGACTTCTTGTTTGTGACGTTACGTTCCATCGATAACGAAAACGCAGCCTCACACGTACGTCCGTCCGCCTCTTTCATCTCAGGTATCTACGTGTACGATGGACGATGGCGCATGCGATGCGACCGGCGGCGACGACGCCGTAGCGATCATCGCGAATAGCACCGGCCCGAATGATCCGAGTGGACGTGACCGCGCGACCGACGGGTCGGCCTCGCCCGGCCGCCATCGTGCGATCATCGCAAAAGACGGCGGTGCGTCGGCGACGACGATCGTCCGGGGCGGTCCCGAGTGTCGCATTCGCATCGAGGGGACGGACGGACGTCGTCGTCGTCGTCGACGAGGGCTCGGCGATGCGAGTGCGGCGCCTCCGCCTCCGTCGTCGTCGCGAAAACGACGACGGGGGGAGGGGGGGGTTGCGAAATGCGGGAGGCATCCGTCGAGTGGGAGGATGCGATGCGATGGCGGCGGCGGCGGCGGTGGCGGAGGCGGACGGAGGAATATCGCGGCACATTTGGCGTCATGCTCGACGCGCGTCGCACGCCCCTCGCATTGTTCGTCGTCGTCGTCGCTGCCGCTGTTGTCATTGCTGCTGCTCCTCGCATTTTCATGTGCGGCATCGTCGACGGACGATGTAATCGCGAACGTCGGGATCGCGTCGTTCGCGTCGTCGTCGTCGTCGTCGTCGTCATTGTCAGAATCGTCGTCGTCCTCCTCTTCTTCTCCATGGATGAGGAGGAGGGGACTGTCGAAGCGTCGTCGTCGTCGTCGTCATCGTGGCCGCGATGACGACAACGTAAGCGACCACGACGCGGAGGACGACGGGGGGGTGGGGGGGGATGACGAAAACCGCAACGGTGATAATGTCCATCCGCCGACGGGGGATGGGGAGGCGGACGCCGTCGACGCGAGCGGCGTCGACTACGCCCGCATTTCGTGCACGGATTGGAAAGCGTTACGTGCTTCGACGACGTACGACCGGTGTCTGGTATTCGCGACCGCGTGCGACGATGGGGATGGGATCATACTGCCCACATTATTCTGCGATGCGTATTATCGCGACGACGACGACGATGACGACGACGACGAATTCGACGTCGACGATCGCATCGAGGAGGGGGATGGTACGAATGACGACGCGGAGGATGCCGATCACGATGCCGACGAACGACAGCGACGTCGTCGTCGTCGTCGTCATCGCGGCAAGGGTCAACGACGGTACAGGAACCACCCCTACCGTCGTTTCATATCATTGTTGCCACTGACGATGCTCCTCTTGCTCCTCTTTCGACTGCTAACGAGCACCACCGACGAATTCTTCAGTCCCGGATTGGAAATGTTCAGCTTGAAATTGGGCCTGCCGCCGAGATTCGCGGGCGTCACGTTGCTCGCGTTGGGTAACGGCGCGCCCGACGTGGCGGCGACGATGAACGCCATGCTCGCTACCGGAAAGGGCGGCGGGGGTGGTGAAGGAGGCGGGGATAGGGGATACGAGATGGCGCTCGGCGAATTAACGGGAACGTGCATGTTCGTTACCACGGTCATATTTGGCATCATCGTGATTGCCGTCGTTGGCGGGGGCGGGGGCGGGGGCGGGGGCGGGAGCGGCGGGAACGGCAACGGCAACGGCGAAGACGGCGGTGGCGCGGCAGCTTCGGCCGTCGTGGTCGGAGTGCCGTGTCGCGGATCGCTATTGCGCGACATCGCCGTGCTTGTTTTGGTATGCGTCGTGAGCATGATGTATTTGCGTCGTGGCATGATCGACATCGGCTTCGTGTACGTCATGTTGGGGATATACGCGTGTTACGTCCTAATCGTGCTATTCGCCGACGCCCATCACGTATTCTACCACGTGCCACGACGAACGAGGACGGAGGGGGGGGAGGTGAAGGGGGATAGGGACGCCTCGACGGAAGACGGGGGGGTGGTCGGGGGAGGAGAGGGGGGGACGACGATGGGCCCACCCTCGAACGACGCGATCCCGATGACGTATACAAGGACGGACGATGGTTCGTCGATCCCTAACGACCGAACGCCGCTGATGCGCTCGGCGTCGTCGTCGTCGTCGTCGTCGTCGCATCACCATCATCCTCGGAAACACAGCCACACGCTCGGGGAGACTGTCATCGTGGCCATAAGCAACTACAGCTGCGACGAGGGGGAGGAGGACGACGACGATGGGGCGGGCAGCACGGAGGAAGGGGAAACCCATCATCATCATCATCATCATCATCGTACGTCCGTCGTCGATCGATGGGCGCCCGTTCAGGACGATGGCACCGAGCCGCTGATCATCTTTCATCCCCATCACGCCGTCCATCCCCATCATCCCGGCGGACCATCACTGTTGCGCCTGAGCAGCGACGACGTACCCGCCGCGCGCTCGGCTTCCGCCGCCGCAACCGCGTGCGTCAGACGGCATTCGTCGAGCATCGACGACGACGACGACGGGGGGGGGGGATCGATGCCGCCGCCGCCGTCGACCGGTACGGGCGGGGCAACGTCCGACGACGTCGGGTGCGAAATCGCCATTCGGGAAGGGAGAGGTACTACCGGAGATTACATGGCGACTTCGCACCTACTCCCTCCCCCGCGTGGCGGCAGACCCAACAGCTGGGGGGAGGCGTATCACGCCAACGTGAGGGAATTCTGGGAGCATTGGCGCGATTTCTTCAATGGAATATACTCAAGCGGCCGCAATCAGGATGACGCGAACAACGTTAACAGCCTTTGGGATGTAATCGCGCTCACTGTCGAGTTGCCCTTTACGATCGCGCGAAAGGTGGGTTTGTCTTTCTTATTGTCGTCCGTGCGTGTGGTTTAACCCTTTTGAGGCATCGTCCCTCTCTCACCACTCTCACTCCTTTTATCCCGAACCTAGCTGACGAATCCAGTCCCATGTGATGGCTACTACTGTCGACCTCTCGTCGCCGTATCCCTAATTCTCTCTCCAATATGGCTTTGGTTTTATTTTCTTGATCAATTCGACATGGATATCTTTTCGTCGCACGTTGGATATGTCTTGTCAACGATGACCCTGGCGACGGGTCTAATCGTGTTTCGATATGCCCCCGGCGGCGATGGTCCGATGGACTTTTACATGGTGGTGAGCAGCAGCAACGCGCTCCTGTCGTGTGTTATTCCGATATTCGTGTATTTAAGCGCAGTATGATGTTGTGGATCTCCAAATCAAATCCCCCTCGACGTTGCGCTCACATGCCTGGTTTTATCATCGTAGGTACCGCTAACTCTTTTTGGCTTCGCGATTGCTGCCACATGGCTCGACTCCATCGCGGACAAGCTCGTCGAGATCTTGGAGCTCTTCGGCATCGTACTAGAAATACCCTCGACCGTTCTCGGCCTCACGGTCCTAGCCTTCGGAAATTCAATACAAGATCTCGTGGCGAATTTCACTCTGTCTAAGAAGGGATTATCCACAATGGCAACGACTGCGTGCTTTGCGGGACCAATATTCAACTTGTGCGTCGGACTCGGATTCAGCTTTTGGGCGTTGATGAAAAGCACTGGCAAGGATTTCATCCTTGTCGATTTGCCTCGCAATATCGAAACGGGATTTCTTTTTACCATCGCCAACTGCGCCCTAATTATAGTCGTGGGTTTGGTGATAGGAAAAGGACTGATTGGACGGGGTTACGGCTATGTGGCTTGCGGGCTCTACATGGTGTATGTGCTTACTTCGCTTTATGTCTAATTTAAGAGTAGCTCCAAAATATCATCGAGAGGCTCGCGTGCCGCTCTCGTTCCGCTGTTATAATGTTAGGATGCGCGACAGAAGGGGAAAGCGACTGACACTACGATATGACAGGGTAAAACTTTCTCAATAATTGGATTGCTGCCACTCTGAGTGGATAACCATACTGCTTTCATTGCAGCAATGGTAAAGGAGAACCTTTCTAATGTACGTGGTGCCTAGTTTTATGTAACGTTGAATATTAGCGCCCCATGTATTATGATGAGGCATTGTAAAAATAATACTTGGGACGCATTCAGCCTTGTCCCATAATTTTGTGAAGAAAGTTATATCATAGGTGGCGAGCTCACGTCCACATCGCTGCCTCTTCCTCAAATGCTTGCAACATGGCGCCCACACTCTTTCCGGACCTCTTCTCTAACTTACCAGCACTTTCCTTTTCGTCTTCAACTTTGACAAATTCAATGACGTCGTTCTCGGAGGTAAAGTAGTCTGAGCCAAGTTTGGACTTTTCGTCACCGGGGTCGCAGCTCGGTCGGACGTAGTACCAATCATGCAACGCATTGTACTTGCCGGCCTTCATGACTTGCCAACCTGCCGTTTCGAGCAAAGGCCATAGGCTGCTCCATTCATATGAGTTGTGCTTGGACGAAGAGGAGCATGACTCGGCAGATGATGGCAGTGGGATGGCCGGATCTTGTGGCTTTGTTCTGCAGTTGGGTGGAGTGTTCAGATGCCCAGCAGGCGTTTTGCTCACTTCTGTTTTTGATGATATCAATAGGTGATTGATTTCATGCATCCGTCCTCTTACTCCTATATGGTGTTTTTCAACTGATTTTCTTTCACTGTATGGCAACGTTACAGCTTGGATTGTTTCCTGCGGCTCTTGTTGTTCCTCATCAGTATTTTGAATCGAAGTTGAGGGTATCATGGATAAACTCCCTGCGAATTCAATGGCAGCGTCCTCAGAGAGAAAATAATCAACGTCGAGCTTGCTCACACCATCACCGGGATCACAGCTTGGTCGGCAATAATACCAATCATGCAATTTGTTGTACCTTCCAGCGCTAATGGCTTTCCATCCTTCCTTCTGTAACGCTTGCCAAACTGTCCTCTTTTCGAACGGATCAACTGTCTGCTGAAGTCGCAAAGATGAGTCTACACTGGATGACGTTGTGACGACTTGACGGACCTCGCCTTTCTGGCGCTTGCTCTCCGTAGCGATACACTCCACCATCAAATTGCCTCCGCGTTTCTTACAGTCAACGCCACCACCAATGGAAGCATCCGATGATCGTTTGACGCAGCCACCATCTCCCCTCCAACCGTAATTCCTTGTTGCAAAGCGTCGCACGTCCTCTTCTAAGACGAAGAAATCTCTTCCCTTGATGCCACCCTTTACCTTACAACCTGGTTTAACATAATAATAATCAGTCATGAGTCCTGAACCCGTCTTCCACGTCCAGCCACTACGTCTCATTTTCTCCCATGCGTAACTCCAGGGTTCGTGGGGGTCGATGTCGCATGATAGCGGTGGAACGTTTTCGTCCGCACACTCATCCAAGAATATATTCTTCATACGGAAGCCAGATTGGCTGAAGGTGCTTTCGTCATCGGTCTCATCAATCACGGATGACCCTTTTTGATGACCTTTATCGATGGTCGTTTCCTCCTCGGCACGGACGTCCTTCGCCTTCGCTGGCTTCTTCGCGCACTTCTCTACTCTTTGACGATTCTCCCTCTGAACCTCGTGTGCACCGGCGCCCGTCGTCCTATTGGTCCCGATCGCCCTAAGGCCCGCGATGGGAGCCGCGCCATGTTCTACGCAACTCCTCCCCCTCCAGCCGTAATTCCTCTCGGCGAACTTCTGCACGTCCTCAAGCCTAACGAAGTAATCCCGCCCCTCGATGCCTCCCCCAACCTTGGAATCGGGCTTGATGTAAAAGTAATCCATCATCAATCCGGTCCCGGTTCGCCACGTCCATCCACTTCGGAGCATCATTTTCCACACTTCGCTCCACGGCTTGTGCGGATCGTCAAGCGTCGTCGTCCCTCCGTCGACGCCGAGAAGGAGCGGCGGTACGCTTTCCCCACAATGCCTGGCGTGTTCCTCGATCCTCGAGAATATCTCCTCCCGCGTTATCGTCGACGACGGCGCCTCTCGATTCCAACCATAGCAATCGCGCGCGAAATCCATCGCGTCCTCGACGCGCACGAAGTAATCCCAACCGGTCTGTCCTCCCTGGACCTTGCACTTCGGCTTGATGTAGTAGTAGTCGGTCATGAGGCCAGATCCGCCCTTCCACGTCCAGCCGTGGCGTTTCATGGCGGCCCACACGTCCTTCCAGGGTAGAGCCGCCTCCGTCTCCATCGCCTTCGAGGTCGCGTTCGTCGCCGCGGCATCGGGATCGAACACGACGACACAGTCGTCACCCGCCCTTCGCGACGGAACGTGGGATGACGGAGCGGACCTCGAGTCGCCGGTGATCTTCCCCCCTAACGCCTTTCCTCCGCCGTCGTCCGAAACTCGATCGTCCTTCCTCGACTTCTTCTTCCCGCGCCCGCCCCCCTTCTTGTTCTTGTTGGCGTCGACGCCCTTGACGACCTTCCCCGACGTTTTCGCAATCGTCCCCCCCTCGGGGATCCTCCCCCCGGACGAGGAGGATTTGGTCCTTTCGACGTCCTGGCACATCTCGCCACCGCGCGACGCAGCGCCGTTGTCCTCCCCCTTCTTCCTCCGCCTCTTCCCCTCCCTCCCACCCCCCGTCTCCACGACGTCATCATCGACCGACGATACGACGTCGTCGTCGTATGCATTCCCATCCCCGTTCCCCCCCCTGGGAGGCATCGGATCGGCGCCGACGTCGATCGCAAGGCAGTTCAATGCGACGTCGATCGCGGATCGCAGTCGTCGCACGTGCGTTAACATCGCCCCGCCCCACTCCTCCCCCCCCCCGCCAATTTCGTCGTCGCCGCCATCGCGCTTACGCCGGACTGCGCGTCGCTCCCTAATACGTTCGACGACCTCGTCGCACGCGCGTTCCACCTCGTACTGTCCATCGACGAAGTCGATCATGCCCCCCCCTCCCATAATTCCACGACCTACGTCCTCGTCATTGGGGTCGCATTTGCCCAGATTTAACAGATGCATCCTCCCCTCCGGGAAGTACTGGCGGGACGATCCGTCCTCCTCGCCGTCGCCGCGACAATCCCAGCCGATCAACCTCGCGATTCCGACATTGGGATTCCGACGATGCTCGAGGAATAATCGCGCCTTGTCCATCTTGGGCGCGTTGGGGGGCATGTCGCGCATGACCTCGGCGAGGTTGCGATATACCAGTGCCGGCCAACGACGGATCATCCTCGTAGTATTCGCGCCAGCGCCAGACGTCGATGACGATTGCGACGGGGGGGGGAGGAATTCCGGCGGGAGGATGACGAATTTCAATCGCTCGTGACTCGGACATTCGTCGGGCGAGGAGCGGAATTGACGATACTGCCTTCGTATCTCCACTTCCATCCCCCCCATCATCATCGTCCCGCCGCCGCCGCCGCCGCCGCCGCCGCCGCCGCCGCATTCGTCATTACGAGTGGTGGTCGGGGCGGTTATCTCCCGCGCCGTGGTCGGACGGGCATCGGGCGTGATCGCCGGTGCCGCATTGGGAATGGCGGCCGCCATGGAATATATGAATATTATTATTAAGATTGTATGCGAGGGAGGATGTTTTTAAGCGATGCGCACTCTATCGTATGACGAGATGGGGAATAAAATATGAATCATTATTGACTCATCAATAATATTATCACAGGCATCATTATCATCTCTCCATGAAGCTGAAACGTCGGGATTTTGGGGGAAGCGGCGATCGCCGGCGGTTTTTCATCGTTGGGGATTCTCGCACGGAGATCGATACCGTCGTTGGCGGATGTAAGGTTAACGAGAGAAATTTAGGGTTAAATCTTTTTTTCTTTTTTCGGGGGGCGTGGGGGGGGGGTATTTGGCGGGGGGGAATGAAAATATCCCTAAATTCCCGACTGAGGAAGGATCCCGAATGGTGAACGTTTCGAAAACAATCCACAACAATCCTCATGCATCCAGCCGCCGCGCCCCATCGAGAGGGACAACGCTACTACCTAGACACATCGTCGACACTAACGGAAACAAATCGAACGGTACTGAAATCACGCTCTCCCCTAAACAAAAAAATTGAAAAGCCATGTCCGAACTCACGAATCCCGCCGTGGGCGTCGATTGCGACGCCCCGTCCGGCGGCTTCTCCTTCGACAACGTCCATCGCAACGCACTCATCGAACGCCACCTGGCATCATCGTCCAAATCGAACGGCAACGGCGACTCCGGCATCTCGGCCTCCAATCGCGGCATCCTGCCCCTCGCGACCAAGACCGGTACGACCATCGTCGGCGTGGTGTACAAGGACGGGGTCGTACTCGGCGCCGACACCCGCTCGACGAACGACACCACCGTCGCCGACAAGAATTGCGAGAAGATACATTACATCGCGCCGAATATATACTGTTGCGGCGCCGGCACCGCCGCGGATACCGAGAAGACGACCGAGCTCATCTCGAGCCAGATGGAATTGCTACGGCTGAACACGTCCGATTCCCAGAGTCGCGTCGTCACCTCCTGCACCCTCCTCAAGCGCATGCTCTTTCGATATCAGGGACACGTCAGCGCGGCCCTGGTCCTGGGCGGGTGCGACATCGACGGCCCGCATCTATATCAGATATACCCCCACGGTTCGACCGGACGTCTGCCCTTCACGACCATGGGATCCGGTAGCCTCGCCGCCATGGCGATATTCGAATCCGATTATCGCGACGACATGTCGGAGGTCGAGGCGCTGTCCCTCGTACGACGGTCGATCCTCGCGGGCATATTCAACGATTTGGGATCGGGGAGCAACGTCGATACCTGCGTGATACGCACGGACGGGACGGTATCCATGGGTCGTAACGACATCACGCCGAACGACGTGACGCCGTTGAGGTCCATGGTGAAAAGGAGCGACGTGTTGAATATGAGGGCGGGTACCACGGCGGTACTCAAGAGCACGTACGTTAGGAGCAAGGATGTGGGAGGGGGAGTGTCGTTGGCGGACGTTACCGTCACGGCCATGGAGACGTGAGGGGTGCGTGCAAGAGAGAGGGGGAGAGAGAGAGGGCGTGGAACGAGGGGTGGGAGGGAAGGGAGAGGAGAGGAGGATGGCAACAAAAGGGGGGAGGGGCAAGGGAATTAATGGAGGGGGGAAGGGGAAATATTTATATATTTCAGTATCAAAGGATGACTTACCTAGAGTACGATAGCGCTCAATAGACTCACTAGTACCATCAACGGACACGGATATTGCTCTCTGCGATATGCTCCAGAGGTTGATGCCAAGAGAGTATCAACGAGTGGGGACATGGTGGAGAAAACGCGATACCAATTTTTACGGGGCCATCCTGGTTATTGATCGCAATATGTATTTCGACTACCAAGATCCTAGAGTAGTTATCATTTATTTTGCCACAACCACGTGCCCAGTGCCGATTCCTCATACCAACGCTACATGGGGAATGAGCCTTTTACTAGACCTAGCTCCCTTCCCCTCTCGTTCTCCTGTTCCGCTGATTTCGCAAAATACTAGGCCCAGGGTCCTAATACATTATAGATTCACACATGACGGCACTACTATTGGTTTTCTTTATTGATTCTTCTTCTCGTGATTGAGACTGTCCCTTGCTGGATCAGCAATGCCTATGCTCGCAAAACACGATGAACAATTAAAAAAAGGGGCCTCCTCAATTCAAACAAAGTCTAGCCATAGGTTCTACTCCTTCAACTTGTCCAACATCATGATTGACATATCATACCACTGCCACATCTGATAACCTTCCAAGACCATGATCGCCTATCATTCAGGAGCCCTCATGCTGTTCATGAGATCAATTTTTCAGACAGCTACTAATGGGCTTATGGTAATTTTGCTTTGAATTTACTTGTGTATTACTTTTTTGGCAAAATAAAGAAGTCACAGTCAGACTGCGGATTGCCCATAATATCATGATTTTCTTTGATTTTTTTTCTAATTATAATTCTTCCTCTACATTCTTTGACAGTAGGGGACGTACTCATAAAAAAGTATGCTAGTTATTGTACAAACCAAAAACAGCCTCCATGAGGAAAAACCTGTGGCCTGTGGAATCTGTGAAATACATAAAAAAAAACTGAGCTATTCAAATTATTATTGCTCTACACCCGCATCACTTTGTTTGTTACTTTTAGTTTTAATTTCCACGATGGGCTGAAGACAATGACTGCTGGATGATGTTTTGGTCATCATTGCCGTCAACAGAGTAGAGAGATGGACGATCCCATACAAGGTGTGAGGTGTGAGGATTGTTGTTTTTACACCAGGATTTTTTTTCTCCATTTCCACTTCTCTTCTCTTGGATTCAAACATGGCACAATTGACGTGCGGAATACATACCAATCTTCTCTCGGATCAGCCCTTTGAAGGATTCAGTATTGGTTCGGACCATTTGGTTCAAATATTTAAAAATCAACATCCCCCTTTCGTCTTTTTCCAAAACAATAGAGGATAGAGACAAACTGAGCTACTCAGATTATTACAGCTATATCGACACCAGTTTTGGTTTGCGTAAGGCCCAAGACAATGGATGTGCGCTGTTTTGACCACAATTGCAGCTATTTTGCAGACAACTTTCCCAAGTCCAGAAAACTGACTTTTTTGGTTTTGGTTTATGAGCCCCTGTTTTAAAACCTACTAGACCACACTTGAGCGTGGTCAAGACAAAAATGCAGGCTGACCACGCTCAATAATCAGACTTAGAAAATCAGGGTTCACAAAAGTGTTGGGACGTGGAAGCAGAAAGGCCTCAATATCACCACTTTTTATCACAACAACAATAATGATCGCGTCCTAACTCGAGCAGCAGTGCACTTGCTGTCCATGGCAACATCCGTCATGTACCCCAATCAACTACTGCAGGCACCCTGTGGCTGGGATCACGCTTGCTGTGGCTGATTACCTTATTGTTTGAGGTGCCAAAATGGCACCCATAAAATGAGAGATGGGTGGATCACCGATCTTGGGTAGCCGCCACTTGATGAGTATTCAACAACCAACTAAAAGATAGTGTCGGTGGCGGGGGGGGGGGGGCATCGAAAAGGAGAAGTGACTGTGTGGAACGTGTGGGTGAGGACGTTCTTCACCCATAGTTAAGGGGGGTCGAATATAGCAATGGGAAAATGAAAATGTGGCCTCCAGTGGATGGGGGGACACATCAACCAACCAAAAGCTGGTCTGGGTGATAGGGTATAGTTGGGGGCAACGGTGTGCAGGGTCATGAGGGTCATGACGATGGGTGAGGATGCCTTCACATTATTTCGGCCGTCGAATTGAGGGGCAACAAAAAAATTAACAAATTTTGTCAAGGCTTTAGGCGGCCGCCAATCAACGACTCAACTCAGCAACCAACCAAAAAAACACAATCCCAAATGAGGGTGGATGTGATAGAATGTGTGACCAGTGGGGAAAACCATGTTGGGCACAATCAAGTTTGGAGGAAGTAAAAATCTACAATGAAATAGATGCCATCTTTAACAGCTTAACAGCTATAGACGGTCACCACCATCCACTCCCTAGAGTAGTTCCGTAAAAACCTAGTTTCTTGCCCAAAACTCATCCATTCATAGAGTTAGATAGCGCATTGAACACACAATAACATCAGCTCGCTTGCCATTTATGGCCACAGTCACGAAGAAAAGAGCATCTTTCCGTGCCTTTTTTGCGCAAGCAAAGAATTGACTTGTGCTTTGTGTTTTAGGGCACCCCATTAGTTTTGGATCACATATCGTAAGTAGATTTGTACCAGCGTCTTTGCTCAGAAGATGTCACAACATCTCACAAATCATGCCACCCAACTACCGCCAAACCAACTACCAATCCCATGGCCCGCACCCCCTTCCTCGGTATCCTCATTGACCTGGAATGGGCCGAGTTGTTAGTGGGCCTCGGGGTGATTGTCCCAAACAGCTGGTGGCCTGGCTACCACGACGACCAACTCAATCCTGGTTGTATTGCATCAATATATTTTGACAAGCTGCGAGCATACTGCTTCAAAGTACAGCTCAACATCAACAATCATTGCTACAGGATGCTCTATGAGTCCATCCTCCTTTGCGCGGGCCGATGATCAACAAGAAGTATTGCGAGATTAGGGCCAACATCAATTCAGGTATAAAGTTAGAGTATTTTGGTGAGTTCAGCTACTTAAACCTCTTACGCTGATACCTTAAAATGAAAAAATAATGCAAAGTGTGCTACACTTTTCGTTCGAACTACTAATGTCTAAGCTATGTTGGCTAAGGAAAGTCCAGAGATTGTTTACGAGGAAGTACGAGAGTTGTTGGTTCAGCCCAAGGGCATCATGTTAATGGATGAAGTTAACAAGATGACCATCTGTGCTTTTGTGGACAAATTTATATCAAAAATCTATGGGATTCGTAAGATCAACTCATGGTTGAGTAAGAAGAAGGGTTGTACTTTTTTCGATTTGATGACTATATCTGATATTGCTTACACGGTTGCTGTTTTGGAGAACAGTTATGAGGTTTGGGACAGAGAGTATAAGAAGACGAGGATGTCCACGGTAGAGTGGGCTCAATACAGGACCAGTGATGATTACACCTGTACTAAGCCTAAGTTCACGGATAGAAAGGGGAGGAAAAGAGAATATTTGGATTCTGGATGGAGTAAGGAGGGTATAGATTTCTACAATGGGGTATATCAGCGGTGGAAGGTGATTGCGTTCAATAATAATGTTAGGGTGTGGTCAAGCCTAGAGGAAGCATGGGAGTCATATGCGGAAGAGAACAATTTTGGAAATGGGTACAGTAGAAAGAAGGCTAGACTGGATACTGCACCTAAAGTTGGTGAATTAACTCAGCAAGTGGAAGACCTGCCAGAGGATCGGTTTTGTGTGCTGGGTGAAATAGAAGATTGTCCATGGAAAGTGAACAGACGAAGGGAGGATGATGACAGTGATGATGAAGATGGATATGGTACTAGTCCAAGAAAGAAAGCTAGGGATGGGAACCATTGTCTTCTTCGGGTGAGTACAGACTATGACATTGACATGGATACTTTATTGGATGAGATTGGAGACAGCTTTTGCCCTGTATGAGAATGGTGACCGGTAATGGATGTGTGATAAGTGTTAATATGTTGACACAAAAATAGTAACTATGTTTAAGAAGCAGAGGGACCTTATGGATACTGAACAATAATCTTTTGTTTATGGAGTAAAAAGGAACCATGGCTGATGTGTGGGAGAAAAATGTTTAATATGTGGGTATTGATTAGTTTACCGAAAGGAAATCAATAATGTTTACTACATGGGAAAATTGTTTACTAAGAGGGGGAAACGATGGTTACAGCAAGGGTGAATTGAATGGTTGCATGGAAGCTTAAATGGTTATAAAATTGTTATAAATGAATGGTTACGGTTAAACAATTCAGGGTTTCTGATGGAAGCTTTCCACGTGGGAATAGGTAAAAATCAATACCGGCAAACATACAATTTCACTCGTGGGACATTTAGTCGACCCCAATCAGGACAGAGGAGAAAGTGAAACAAGAAGGGAAAAGAAAGAGGGTGGCAAAAATGCCTCTGCCCCAACTCATTCCCACACACTGCAATGGAATAATTCCTCTGTGAAACCACTTTTCCTTTTTTATTTTGTTCTTCTCCACCCCATCATCATCCAGCTCTCCCCATGAGACCAGTCAGCTAGAGAATTCTCTGGTGGCAGAATGGAACAGGGCAGAAGAGGAGATCTTGATGATAATTGATTGAAGATTTGAGACATACTTATAGTTTAGTATTCATGATTTTTTGGTAGTACCATAGTGTACGATTCAAAGGACTGTGTGCGTTTATTAGGGCACATGATGTTATTTTCTCTCGATGCGTTAACCATGGAAATAAGCCGCAGATTAGTCGAACCAAGACGTAACATTACAGTTCTTGCATGGCTCTCGCGGAGATGATCCACCTACTATCATTGTGACTCCTTAATTTTTTCGGAATGCTCGATTGGAACCCCACAACGCAACTTAACGCGCCGCACCTGCCCGTGCACCCCGCCCCCTGCATGTCGATGCCGTCACACGCATCCTCGTCCATCCCCACCCCCTACCCGATGGCGACGACTCAGGTCTTTACACCCCAGACCGGTACGCCCGACAATGCGCTCGCCAATCCAACCCCCAAGGCCATTAGCATGCAGCCCCCGATTAGGTTGATCGTTATAATCATTATCACGGCCGCACCCCTCGGACTGACCTCGAACTCCCTCGATATCGCATTACGGATGCGTTCGAAATGCGGCGATATTGCCATCGATAACGCGAATCGAGCCGGCCTAATGACGTTCAGTATCACGGAGAATCCGGCGTACGTGACGAGGAAGGCCGCCTTTTGACCGGGTGCCATGGGGGATACCCCCGTCTTGATTGTAAGTTGGCGCGTTTGTTTTTTTACATTTCACAAGTACACGGCAGGGGTATCGGGGTATGGTACCATGACGTAATATCGGCGTATTGTTTTTTTTTTCGTGTGCGAAGAGACGACGGGTTTGTCAAAGTGTATTTGACAACGCGGAGAAGGGATGAGGGAAACGAACGTGTGTGCGTGGGAGGAATGCAATTGAAAACAACGAGGGCGTTTTCGAATGAGACGATGGAGACACCCATTCGTGTCGCCATTCGCAGACGGAGACGTTCGCGAAAACTGCGGCGGCAGGTCGACGACGATGACAAGGCACGGAAGGGCTCATAAAACTCGACACCCAAGGACCGAACGTGGCAAAAAAGGAGAGGAGAAAACTCACCCTCTTGCAGAAGACGAACCAGGCCGAGCTGATGGCCAATACGCCGCTGACGTTGCTAACGAATCCGTACGCCAACAACGCCGACATGCCCAATTTGCTCAGCGATTCGCGACTGAACCTCGCCTTGCTATTCCTCGCGAATTCCACAAGGTAGGATGTCAGCGACGAGTATCCTCCCCATCTGGTAGCGGACGACGCGTCGCTTATCTCCTTTCGAAGGCTCTCCAATGTCGTCGTCGTCGCCAATGTCGTAGTCGTCATATCATCCTCGACGACAGTCGTCGCCTCCGCGTCGATACCGTCCTCGGCCCGCTGATGACTCGTCGCGTGGGGAGATGCCGATGACGATAACAACGACGGAGACGCATGCCATGCCCGCGTCGTCCACCGGACGACGAATGACGAGCGAGACGACGATGGCGACGACGACGACGACCATTCCGGCGACCTCCTCTCCGCGACGGCGGCTGTGGCGCGGAAAACCCTATCGTACCTCGCGACTCGTCGCGACGGGCGGAATGACGTCGACGTCGACGGTGATGACGGTGGGGAGAATCCGACGACGAATTGCGACATGATTCGCTCCGCTTCCGACGACGGCAGTAGCAACGTCGACACGACGAGGATAGAACGCAGCAGCATCGGGATGCTTTTAATATAATTATTCGATATCATCGTATTTTTATTTTGGATCGACCTCTTCTCATCATAATATTATGATTATTGCGTTATGACGATGTGTTGTCCGCGCCGCCACTGAGAGAGGGAATACCATAGTACTCGGACCAGAATATTGCATCCCTGACGGAATCGTTTTTTTTTGCCATATGGCAAAAATGCCCCAGATTAAGATATTGGTTCCTCTGTGAAGTTTTTCCTGTAGGAGATCAAAGAGTCCCGAGTCGAATCTGGGG